>APFE031625961.1:31879-57057 GCA_000404065.3 Pinus taeda | reverse complement strand
TATGTTATGAGCCCTTAGACTCCTATATATAGAAAGGAGGTCTTTTCATTTGTATCATCCAAGAATTGTTCATTTATGTGATGTAAAGGAGGTTGCCCCCTCGAAGAGGCTGAATTCTAAGTTGTTGATCTATCTTTTCTATCTTTTCTTGAGCTGGTTTCATAACATAATCTTTGTCATAATGCGACATTAGACCATTGTCGACCATGGTTGATTTTCATATCGAGACAATCTTTGTCACAATGTGACATTGGACTATGGTTTTCCATGGTTGACAATGGTTGATTGTCATATCGAGTCAATCTTTGTCACAATGTGACGTTCGACCATAGTTGACCATGATTGTCCATGATTTTCATATGGAGACAATTTTTGTCATAATGCAACATTTGACCATGGTTGACCTTGGCTAGTTATGATTGACCATTATTAATCATGATTGATATTATAAATCCAGTGGAATAATAAACCCAAGGGATCGATATTATAAATCCATGGGAATAATAAACTAAAGGGATTAATACTAAAACCCCAAGGGATTATGAATCCAATGGAATAATATTAAATCCAAGGGACAAATATTATAAACCCACTAAACTAATATTATAAACCCAAGGTATATAAACCCTAAGATATTAAATACTCTTGAATAAAGATGGTTGGCCATGGTCAACCATAGTCCAACGTTGCATTGTGACAACGATAAAACCCTGATATTTCACAAGCCATGGCAGGACGGGATTCAAAAGATTCGATAGTGCATCAAAATTTAGGTCCTCAATGAAGTTTGCGAAAGAATTAGGTAAAGCATATTCATTTGTTTTCTCTATTTTTTATTGGTTGCTATAATATTTTATGTTTAGATATAATATTTTTTTTGTTCATTCTAATTTTTTTGAGTTAATAATTTCAATTTTCTTATATAATATGTTTTTACTTTTCTATTTTCTTCTTAGTAAATGGATAATCATTTTTAATTAGAGATTTCAATTTTACATTTATTAAATGCTACCCCATATATATATATATATATATATATATATATATAAATATGTTGTTTATTATCTCTTCTATTTTATATTAATTTCAATGATTTCTCACTATTAACTTTTTAACCAAAAAACTATTACTTTTCCATGCTAAATAGAGTCATGTGTGAGGCTTAAAAAATTGATTTTTTTTTTTTTTTTTTTTTTTTTTTTTTTTTTAGGCTACTTCTATTATTATACAAAATGTAACAGAACGATTACAACGAGGCTTGCCTCAAAATCACCATGCTGAGATGGATTTAACACAACTGGACACCTGACCTTGGTAACCAGAAGACCAACATTTGTCCCAGACCCAAAACTGGAGAACCCACAGACTGCCAAAAAACCATACTAACAGACAGACTGTCCCTATCTTACTTACAGACATTGACATTGACCCAACAGTGTATCATATGAAAACTAAAACAGCATACATAATCGCGCATGGAAGCCGCGTTCGACTCAAAAGAGCTAGGTTCAGCTTCAACTTTGCAAAAAGAACTCCTATGACATAACAAATAACAAGACATATCAGATATAACCAGACATAACAGAGACTAGTACCACCACCCTTGCGCTCTGGAGATCTTCTCAGGTATCCACAAAAGTGGAGGGCTGCTCTTCCACCAACCTGCAGCCATACTGTTCCGATGCGCTAGAGTCCGTGTAGGGTGCATCATCTTTCGCTGGTTCACTTGGTCCTGCCACCGCCACCGCACCCGAGGCTTCCGCATGCTGACATAGGATTGGAGACAGAGACCTTCGTTCTGCAGGCTGACATAGGATTGGAGACGGAGACCTTCGTTCCACAGGGCGTTCGGCTGGAGCTGCATGTCCACATTTCTCAATGCACACCGAGACATAGTATGTGGCGTTGTCCAATAAGCAGGGGAAACTGAACTAGGTAGAGGGATGGGAGCTATGCCCACAAACATCAACACGCGCACGCCCCCTGCTTCGTCCACGGCCTCGCCCTGCGACCCTTGAATCGATTCCATCTGAAGATGAATCTGAGGGGTGCGGGGAACGCCGAGGGATGGATCTGCCTCTAGCGCCGCCCTTAGACCCTCCTCTGCGGCTAGGGGGGCGAAGCCGTTCGCGCGGCATATTACCAAGGATCTGAAGCAGAAATGGCTTAAAGAAGCTGGATTGGAAGTTACACAGGGGAGCTGGAGCAGACAGGACACAGGAATGCTGGAGTGGTAATGAGGCAGAGAACAATGGCTGCACAAAGAGGGCTCGGGGGACCCAAAATTGAAGCTCGAAGATTTGGAAATTGGCAGAGGCTCAGAAATCGGGAGAAATTTAGCCGTGATGGAACGCCCCAAATCGCCCATAAACATGAAATTGACCAGATGGAACGCCCCAAATCGCCCAGCCCAGCTCCGAAGAGTGCGAAGATGACTAACACGGTGGAGCAGACTTACAGAGGATGAGACCAAGGCCGTCAGAGACGAGGGCCGAGGTCTGAACCTCCAAGCACGCCTCCAGACCCCAGAAATCAACAACAAGACTTCCCAACGAAGAAACCAAAGCAGAACAACATGCAAAGCTTGAATGAGAAGGTAAATTACCAGCGCCTGCTCGTAGTAATTATATTGCGCGGCACCTCCTTCGTCCATGTGCGAACCAATGCGGATGACCTGCAACCCGAAGGCCGACGGAAGGGCAAGTGAGCGAGAGCAGCTGCTGTGGACGGCGGAATGGACTGTGAAATTATTACAACCTTGCAAATGAACCTCGGCTATATGCCTCGCCCGCGGTGGAATGAATGCAGGCTTTAACTGCTGAGGACAGTTGGCGGGACTGGGCTGCCACTTGCCCAGTGGGAGTCCCGCCACTGTCCTTTCCCTCTTAACTAACACCTGCAGCCGGACTTAAAAAATTGTTATCTTTATGCCCATAAAACATTAAGAATATTTCAAAAATAAAAAAGTAGAGTGAATTGTTTAGCTTAGTTGACTTATTTCATATTCATTTCTAATACACCAAAGGTAGGTTGAAAAAAATCACATGGATTTATTGATATTTAATATATTTAAGTATATTAAATATTTAATATATTTAAGTATATTAAATATCAATGTATAATGCAAAAAGTTCAACATTGTTATAACAAACAAACAGTGGATCTCACAGCCCCAACTACACCATAGAAATAAAAGAGTTTACAGACATAAAAATAGAGAGTAAAATACCAGAGCAGAGTCACCACTTGGGGATTTATTCTATGCTCAAGCAGCCATATCACAATTCCTGTGCATACAAAGAATAGGCCTGTTGTGCAACACAGGCCTCGAGTAAAAGGTAGCATAAATGCCCAAGTGTTATTCGCTTCCTTTGTTTTGGTTTATACAACCATCACAAAACTCGAATCTGTATGCGGTTTTGTGAAATCAACAAACCTACTGCTATTTGCTAAGATGGTGGTGTCGCCCACTACTGCATCAAATTCCTGCCAAGGAAATAATAACGACCAGACTTAAATAACAACGAATTGAATTTTAATTTAGATTGAATCTAAATTTATGGTATTGGTGTGGGGATGGACTGTTGTCTTTCAAATTTAGGTTGTGACATTTAAGATAAATTTAATAGATAAGATTGTAAAAACTGATTGGTACAGTAAATAAGCCACATTGAAAGAACAAAATTTATAATTACAATTCAATAAAAAATTACTTGATGGTTATAAGATTGCATTTGATCCAAAATTAATACAGTGAACCACATTAAAAACAAGAATGGAAAGTGCAATTCCACTGAGAGTTAAAAAACGGACTTAAGGTAGCCTTGATGGACAAGATTGTTTTTTTTCCAGGACGTAAAAAGCTAGGTATTATATTATAGGAGAGATATAAAAGGCAATATGTTTACATCTGAAGATGACTCATAGCACTGAATCAAAAAAGATACAGTATAGAAACATAATCCAGAAAAACAAAAAGATCTAGGAAATACCATCTATAAAAAGATCCAAGATCATGGAAGAGGCAGATCAAAACAGAAATCGACTATCTGAAGCAAACCATAAGCATGAGCAAAACATAGAAAGAAGAATCTGCTGAAAAGAAATCATAAAGCAACACCATAATACCATAATGTGCCCAGAAAAAACCTGAAAGACAAGCTTAAACAACCTAGAAGTCCGGGAGAGAAAACTCTTGGACAAAATTGTTATAGGACTGCATTTAAGGTAAACTCAAAGGACACGAACCTAAGAACCAAATTGATACAGTGCACCACATTAAAAAATAAAATGAAATTGCAATTCAACTGAGAATCAAAGAATGGACCTTAAGGTAGACTTGATTGACAATATCGTTATAGGACTGTTTGGTTTTGGCCCTCTTCAGCATAAGGAATGACATCATATGGCAGTGCATAGTCAAGCCGACTCAAAACAGCATCAACACGTTTACACAGAAACCAGTGACATTGCTTTCATTGCGACTTCTATCGAAATTTACTCCGACGAATTCAGTGAACCCATATTTTATGGGAACCCTAATTCTCATCCTCTTACCACTAGTTGGGTACCTCGAGTCACTGAATTATATAAAGTAATCATAAGCGGGTACAGTAATGTGTGGTTTGACGGTAAGTCAGATGGGTGAAGTTGGAAGATCGAAGTACAAATTTTATTGAGTACAATGACCTGTTGCGGTGGTGGTTAGAGGGGTCGATTCCCTTTTCTCGTGAGTCTACTCTTGCTAAAATCATAAGAACTTAGTATACCCAACTTACAGGTGGTTGGTTATGCTCTTAGTGTTACGGTGGCAGCTATAAAGTTTAATCCTGAATCTCCCATAAATTAGACCGGGTAATTACGGATTCACCATATGATTAAAAAAAAATCATCATAAAGCGAGCATTGATTTATATTTTGCTTATTGCAGCGAGGAATTAGGAAGCTAAGTCTCGGTCGACCAAAAGAGTTATGGGAGCCCTCAGAATTGTTTTGATATTGACTGTGATTACGTTTCCTGGTAGTATATTCAATGTGCATTATAGATAGTCACAGGATTTTGAGAATATTTAAGCCTGTTGTTGAGATGAAACCCTTATCGAAATGGAGACTGGAGAGTCCGGATTCTAGGGTTCCTTTCTGACAGATCAGGGTAGGAACCGCTACGTTGACAATCCTTCTGCAAGCATTCTCATTAGAATCATCAGCACGGGGGCGGCTAATGACATGAATGAGTGGTGAGTGTTCATGGCTATGTTGGGATTTTGTTTAGTATATCATCTTTTACAGTTATGGCAGATAAGTTACCAGTTGTGCAACTTATATACCACAAGGGGCCTCTGCTGAGCTCTGATATAAATGTTCATGCGATTTGGTATGGGAAGTTCAGTAATATCCAGAGATCGATCATTGGGGATTTCTCGCAGTCTCTTGGAGAAGAAGAAGAAGCGACACATGAATGGTGGAAAACCACTAAGGTGTACAGAGTAGATGCATCATTCGATATGAGCTTTGTTGTATCGAGTAATAAGAATATTGGGAAGATAGTACTGGGGAATCGACTCAATGACCTAATGACCTCGAGATTTTAGATATCCTTAAACCATAAATCTGGTTCTATGTTATTAGCTACAGAAGGGATTTCTGGGGCAAGGCTTGTTCGAATCAAGGCGTAACCATGGCTTCCCTTTCACACTCCAGTGTAGCAAACTAACAGGCCTAGGCGCAAAGAACGCTAGCTTCCGACCACGCTATCTCCACCAAGTCCAGGCTGATTCCACCGGTGATCAAAAGGTTTCAGATTTCTGGCGGAAAGAGACGAGCTAGTAAGGACTTCCAATCACGGAACACGATCAGTACACATTCAATTTCATCTACCACGAAGGTATATCTACCGAATTTTAATTAAAAAAACAACATTTAACAGTTTTCTCAGTTCGCTTCATGCTCCCTCGCAGCAGAAGAACCGTAGATATGCTTCTCAGACCAAGCATACGCATATTTCAGGCATATTCGCTTAAATCTGGAACGTCCAAATTTCTTTATTAAAAAAAGTCAACATTGACTCTTCCACCCCAAGTTGAAATAGGGAAGCCTTCGGTTAACAATCTGGGTTAATGTTCTAATTTTCCAATTTTTACTCTAACAAAAGGTTGCCAAAAACTTTTATATGATATCTGGTAATACTCTTATTTTGTGCATGCTTTATAGCTATATCATCATGTATATAATCCAATCATATCATTCTTTATTATTATTATGTACAAATGCAATTTAGTGTTATTTTCGAGACAAACACTTCAAATTCAAGAAGCATTAGAGTTCATTTAACCTTCTTTATTATTTTTTATTAAAAACATAAATAAATTAACAATAAAGAATTTACCATGGGAGATATTGGAGTTCTCCGGGTATAAATTCATACTAATAGTAACAATTTGTAAATAAATATTAATTATATGATTTAACAAGGGTTGAGACATTTAGAAATGTATTTGTGAATTTTTATTATGAAGAGATGTCTACCTTTTTAACCTCATTGCAATAAATACTTACTCTCGTTAATAAATACACTTCAGACATCTTCTTAAGAATCAACATACAAGACAATACTTACTCTCATTAATAAATACATTTTAGGCACCTTCTTAAGAAGCAACATACAAGAGCAGGAGAAGTATTATGTTGCCCTAACAAACAAGTCGAGATAAAATATGTGTGGGGATTAGGAGTGGCCACCAATAACAAGGCAGAGTTATAAGCCTTGTGGAAAGGATTGGACCTTGTTCTAACTCTTGGAATAAATAAAATAAATGTTGTGGGGGACTCCTTGATGGCTATAATAATGTTCACATTATCAAACATCCAATATGATGCTAACATGCCCTTTATTGTTAAAAGAATAGCGTATCATTTGGAAAAATTTGAACACCGCTCGTTCTTCCATGCTCTTTGCCACCTAAACAGGGTCACTGATGAGATGGTGAATTGTGGGGTGCTTTTGGGTGGAGGTAAATATGAGGTTGAAGGGAGAGATTTGGGCCATCTTCCCATACCTTAACAGAATGTTGGTTGGGGAAGAAATAAATATTTCCATTGATGTTGTTGACAAAGGGATGACGCGGGGAAGCATAATCGCAAGCGGCAGAGGTGGGGGAAGGACATAACACTCTCAACACTTGGAGTCTTCTCAGAATCCTAGGGTAACAAGTTGCAAAGCATAAGATGGGTACAAACTCAGATTGTGGAAGCAGTAGAGAAACTATCATATCAAAGATTTGGAAGGGCTACATATTGCACCAAAGAATTAATGGTGAGGGGATGGGGTAAGGATTTGTCTCATTACTCAGCAAATTGGCTACAACGATAGTTTACCAAATCCCTTAGACATGATGCATATTTAATGGCCTTGAAGATTAAGGATCTCCACGCAATTATGGAACGAGCAGATGGTAATTGCGCGCATGAGGAAATTTTTCTATTTAAGGACTCACAACCCTCCCCCGAGTCACTCATTGTTACAAGTTTGGAACATTGATTTGACAGCTGTGTGGTTTGGAGGGATACTGGTATGGATACGCGTGAAGGTCAAGACATGAAATCCCTCGAGGAGGATTTGGCTCACTGGAATAGGACCATTAAATTCTTGTTTAAATTAATAATGGGAAGGCTTGACCTTATCACTCGTCAGGTGGAGATGTTGGAGAAAGATCATGTTGACAATGCCGAGCATATTAATTCTAAGTTTGAGAGTGTTGAGGCGACTCTCGAGTGAAAGATACTGAATATGGAGACTGGCCTGCTCACTTCCAACTCAGATTTGATTAGTGATAGTATATTTGTTGAGGTGAAAGAAATTATAGTGGGGTTACTTGAGGAGGTCATGGCACAACAATAAAAAAATGGAGGAGAAGGCGCTTTGGGAGTGGGTCCGAGTAGCAGAGGCAAAGTAGTCAGTGAGGATACGAGAAAGTCCAACCTTGGTTAATGTTTTTTTGTTTTTTTTGTTTTGTTTTGTTTTGGTTTGGTTTTTTGTTTTTGTTTTTGTTTTGTTTTGTTTTTGTTTTGTTTTTTGTTTTGTTTTGTTTTGTTTTGTTTTTGTTTTGTTTTTTTGTTTTTTGTTTTTTTGTTTTTTTTGTTTTTGTTTTTTGTTTTTTGTTTTTTGTTTTTTGTTTTTTTTTTTTAATGTGTTGATATTGGGTTTGTTCTTTCAGGTTTATGGTATATATTATTGTTTTGTTATAGTTCACAAGGCTCGTAGGGGGAAGAAAATAGTTTTATGGTTGTAACTGGGATATGGAAGCAACTGCACATACTAAAGCAAGTTTTGATGTGATGATGTAAAAATAGTTATGCCTGTGTAATCCAGATTTTGAATATGAAGTATCCATATTTATAAAAAAAAGAATCAACATACAAGACAGTTGAAAATAATCCTCCATAATATATATGAAAAACAAAAAACAATCACATGTAGAAATAAAAACTAAAACTCAGTAAACATGTAACTAAATATAATTAATAACCACTTAACTAAATATAATCAATAATCACTTGTGTATACATAATATTATTATACTCATGCATGATAGAATTGTATAGGCTTAACCATGATGATTATATGCCCAATAATAGGCTTCTCCTTGCAAAAGCGTAATGACACTTTGTTTGTATTTGAGTATAGGGCCATTATCTTTTGTCTTATGGACCCTTTTTAACTACGCTAATAGGCGATTTTTTTGTGGGGTTAGGGTGATCAAATACTATTCACCCCAGCCAATCACAAAGCTTTATTTTTGTCATTCTCACTAATCAAAATTCGACATGTGGTAAAATCACCGAGTGGTTTCCATGTGAATTTTGTCCTTTTCGTTCCTCCTTTCCGATTCACATCCCCTTCTTCCTCCTTTTCATTCCTATTATGCTTGTTGTTGATGTTCATACCTTCACAACACCTAACAACTTGAACCTTCACATCGCACAACAACACATAACCCACATGAAGATTTGGGATCTAAGGAGGCTTTGTTTGTGCATAACGAGATCCGTGGTGAAAACCCACATGGTGATCTAGATCTACACCCTTGGAAAGAATCCCACCCCATTTTGCTTAAGGGCCCGTACCTAGTAACCAAATGGGAAAACCCTTGACAAAGAACTGGCTGAGCTTGAGACTATCTCTGGCCATGCATCTCCTTTAGATTCATATTATGGCAACTTTGAGACAATATCAAAGGAACACCCCATTAGGATGGGTTCTCAACAAGTTGAACAACAAGAAGATGATGATAGGATGGGTTATAAACAAGATGACGATGATGGCAACAATGATGTAATAGAGTAGGTCCACGTGGAATCTACAAATGTCCACTCTGAAACAGTTGTCAACATGATGGGTAGTGGATTCCAAGATTGTTTTGTTGAATCAAGAGAAATTGGGAGACGAGGGCGAGGGCAAAGGAGTCTGTGAAAAATGTTGTGACATGGGTGAAAGGCTACAACCCTGGGACTTTAATGATGTATTGAGTACTATAGAATTGTCAACTAGTAGAAAGGATTGCAGGAAAACTTCCAGTACCAGTCATGACACTAGCGAAATTGTTCATGGACCCTATAAAAATAATGAGGATTTTATGGGGGTGTGGTAGCATCATGCTACAATGTCTTCCAGGGATAGTCAAGTGGAAGGAACTAATGATATGTTGCCAATGAGCATGAGAAGCAGAAGGGAGGCCAAGGTTCTAGACCAATTGATCTCTCTTCTTGAGTGTTTGAGGGCTATTAATGCCCACAAGTTTGGTTGCATCTTCAAGCATAGGCCAGAAATCCAGGTTAGAATTTCTCTTCTCATCAAACTTCCAAACTCTCCTTTACTTGTCTTATGCTTTATCAAAATCAATTTGCATTTCCAATTGGTGGTGTTGCTTTGGTGAATCTGATGTGGTATTAAACCATCTATCAGGGTTCATTATTACCGTGATATCTGCCCCAATTGAATGACATGGCCTTCAAAGGGCGGAGGCTAATTGTAAGGTCCTATGTAATTTTGGTGGAATAATTGTCCCTCAACCATGGCATCTAATATGAAAAATGTTTGCTCTATGGGGTGCAAGTCCAAGAAAATAATGCAGTCCATACATCCTCGAACAACTATTTGAACTCCATTGATGATAAACATAATCTCTTGAGCCCACAATATAACTATAATCACTATCTTGGCTAGCGATTTGAACGAATGGAACGTCTCATCCTTCAAACAATCAACCCAACTCAGCTATCTCAAACCCCCATTGATGGGCGACAATGAGCTACAACCACTCAACATTCCAACAACTTCAACTCCCAAGTCTCAGTTATGCCAAACAAAGTCATGGGTCTGTATAAGTTTATCAATTATGTCAAAAGAATTCTCATGAATAGGTATTTTAATGTCGTTGAAATAACATGGATGAGTGGGAACAGAAAAACATCTCTTGCAAGAGTGTTATGCCACGATCCTGAAGTCTAAGGTAACACCAATGCCCTCTTTTTAAAAAATTGTTCCATTTTATGCTCTCACGACCTTAGTTTGTAAGGTTTATTCTCTTTGTGATCTTCAGCTAACTTCCAAAATAATATACATTTCATTATCGTCTCACAACTTCATCAAAATGAAAATGGCATTTTCAAGATTTTAGATACTATGTGGGATCGCATAATTGGTGGTGATAGGCCTCGTTTCTGGAGCATAGAGAATGCACACAACCAATTGTAGAATAATCTTAATTGAATTGCAGAAAGTACACATCAACCAACTTTGGTGGTTTTGGATGATGATTAGATGAAATCAAATCTGGAAAACTTGTTGTTTACAACAAAAGGATACAAGACAATTATTAAAACCAAATGTAATTCCACCTTTTCACATATATATGGTACCTGGCTATATGCCATGCTTGAGTTGAAGGAAGTTGACTCCCTGTCACTTTTCTATTTTTGGGCCTTTAGTCAGACTTCGATTCTAGCAACATGAAAGGAGAATCTTGTTAGACATGTATGAATTAAACAATTTATTCTTAATCTCATGGATTTGAACTATTTCTCTATCCTAATGTTGTTGTGCACCCTCATACTAGTCATCAAATTCCAATTTATTTCCAATATTGCTAATTGGTGGCATTGTTTTGGTGAATCTGATGTAGTATTAAACCATCTATCAGGGTTCATTGTTGCTGTGATATTTTCCCTAATTGAATGAATTGACCTTCAAAAGGGTGAAGGCTAATTGTAAGGGACTCCTATGTAATTTTGGTGAAATAATTGCCCCTCAGCCAAGGCATCTAATATGAAAAATGTTTTCTTTGTGGGGCGCAACTCCAAGAAAAACATTGCAGTCCATACATCCCTGAATAACTATTTGATCTCCGTTGATGATAAACATAATCTCTTGAGCCTATAATATAGCTATAATCATTATCTTAGCTATTGATTCAAACGAATGGAACGTCTCATCCTTCAAATAATTTTTCAACTCAACTATCTCAAACTCCCATTGCTGGGCTACAAGGACCTACAACCACTCAACATTCTAATAGCTTCAGCTCCCAAGTCTTGGCTATGAAAAACGAAGTCGTTGGCTTGTATAAACCTATCAATGATGTAAAAAAAAATCTCATGAAGAGGTATTTTAATGTCATTGAAATAACATGGATGGGTGGGAGCGAAAAAACTACTCTTGCATCAACACTAGGCCACAATCCTAGAGTCCAAGGCAACACCAATGCCCTCTTTTAAAAAATTGCTCCATTTTATGCTCTCACGACCTTAGTTTGTAAGGTTTATTCTCTTTGTGATCTTCATTTACCCTCCAAAACAATATATGTTTCATTACCAGCTCACAACTTCATCATAATGAAAATGACATTTTCGAGATTTTAGAGACTATGTGGGATCACATAATTGGTGGTGATAGGCCTCATTTCTGGAGCATAGAGGATGCACACAACCAACTGTAGAATAATATTAATCGGATTGCATAAAGTACACATCGACCAACTTTGGATGTTTTGGATGATGTTTGGTTGAAATAAAATCTTGAAAACTTGTTGTTTATAGTAGAAGTATACAAGACAATTATTAAAACCAGATGTTATTCTACCTTTTCACATGTAGATGGTACCGGGCTGTATGCCATCCTGATTTGAAGGAAGTTGACTCCTTATCACTTTTTTTGTTTTTGGGCCTTTAGTCAGTCAGACTTCAATTCCAGCAACACGAAAGGAGGATCTTGTTAGATAGGTATGAATTAAACAATTTATTCTTAATCTCATAGAGTCGAACTGTTTCTCTATCCTAATGTTTTTGTGCACCTTCATACTAGTCATCAAATTCCAATTTATTTCTGATATCAAAGGTTCATTTCATGACTACCACAAAGTCATTTAAGTCTTATTGTTGTTACTAAACTACTAAGTTTGTAATTGATATTAATATTCTCAACAAAAAGAGCATTTATGTATTATATAACTCTAGCAAAAGTTGTAATACTCTGTATTTGTGCAAAACAAAAGTTTAAATAGTACTAGGTTTGTAGGTTGCAGCAGGGTGCAAAGGTTTACCACTTGCCCTCAAGGTGATTGGAAGTTCTTTTCATTGTAAGCCCCAACCAGTTTGGGACTTTTACAAGGATAAGCTTTCTAGATATTGACTTATTTCAAAATATCACAAAGACGTTCTTCTTAATCGTTTGGAAACAAGTATAGATATGCATAGTGATGAGGAGAAGCAGTGATTTTTGGATTTGGGGGCACTTTCGAAAGGTAGAAAAAACAACATAATTTATTATTGGAAATTTGGGTATATGTGCACAAGATGGAATCGCCAGAAGCTTTTGAGGTCTTGTTAGAAATTGCAAGTCAAAATCTCATCAATCTCACATGTTATCTAGGGTATAAAACTTGTTTATGTTTACATCCTTTCATGATTGCTTCGATTACTCCACGTCTGTATATGTGTTTTTCAAATTAAATTCTTGTGTTTGTGGCATCCTTTGACTAGATTAAAGCACTTTGCATAAAATATCATACTTAATGCCACATGTTAAATGCATATTAAAGAAATTTAAGGCTCAAGTGAATTCATGTTAAGTTATGAGTTACCTAATTATTGCATTGGATATTCAAATATATGCAACTATGGTGTTAGGAAAAAATTCATGTTAGTTACAAGTTACAAAGTTTCACTCTGTCTGATATCTTTGGTTTACTCCTCTCTCATAAGATCAAGGGAATTTTCAATTCATCTAAATCCACTGTCTTCATCTGGCATAAAATATTTCTTCTTTAGTTCTGTAGGAGTGGGTTTGATTTGGTAGTTCATGGCTTTATGTGCCAATTGGTAGTTATAGGACTCTAATTGTTGTATAAGTTGCAGATGCAACATGGCATAAATAATAACTGAAATGATTTGGCTAAGGAGCTCAAGCTTGATTGTGGTTCCTTTGGGTCATATCTTCTTTAAATATCCCTTTTAGGACAAACTTTTCAACTTCGTAGTTGAATTTCTTATCTATTAGTGTGTGGATCTTAACAAATTATCTTCTCATTTTTCATAATAGGGAACCACTATGATTTGAGCTTCCATAGAAATTTAGATCTTAGTTTTGTATTGTGGGTACATTTTTTATGTTTGAGGTCCATTTACAATAGTCCATGTAAGTGTTGCAACTCATCGATTGCACTTCTTTACTTCATTTTTAAGGTAGTAGTATTTTGAGCTATTAATGTAACCCTTTTTGAAATTCATCCAGTTTGCAACAAGAATTTCATAGAATGCTATAAATAATCTATTTATCGCTAGGGTATGCAGGTTGATCCAGATAAGGTGAATTCCTTAGCGCAACTAATGACATGGAAGACTGTTGTAGCTAACATACCATGTGGAGGAGCAAAGTGTGGTATTGGTTGCAATCCATGGAGTTTAAGTTTCAATGAGTTAGAAAGGCTTACTTGTGTCTTTACTCAAAAGATCCATGATTTGATTGGAGTCCACACAGATGTTCCAACGCCTGACATGGGAACTAATTCACAGGTCTTTTCCATGATTCCTATGCAAAGAGTTATATTTATTAGCTCTGAGATTTAATACATGTTATCCACTATGATTACATGGTTGATGTGAACAAACAATGGCTTGGATATTAGACGAGAATTCAAAATTCCATGGATACTCACCTACAATTGTTACTGGAAAACATGTTTGTAAGTATATAGAAATTTCTTCCAAAAGACCTCACCAACCTCTTGAGTGTGTTAAAATTTACATAACTTTTCTATGTTAGAGAGACTCTTTTGTGATGGGTAGGATCTAGGTGGATCCCTTGGCAGGGATGATGCAACTAGTAGAGGTGTTTTGAATGCAACATAAGTTGTTAGTTGAGTATGGTAAAAGCATCTTAGGTCAGCGTTTTGTGATCCAGGTAGAGTGTTTTTCTCTTCAGCCTTTGTTGTGAATGTAAATCTAACCACATAAAAAAAACCATCTTGCTTGCCTTTCTTTGAATTTACTACTTGCAATAATTGCATCAAAGAAACTCATTGCCATGCTTTTGCTTTACTCAAAGGATATTTGTGAACACTAACTGAAATGAAATTGGCTCCATAAATATGGAAATGACATCAATTCAAGGGGATTAGAACCATTATAGATTCAAATACATTATTCTTGAACCAAAACCTCTTTGACCTTTTCAAGGTTTTGGAAATGTCGGTTCTTGGGTAGTTGAACTTATTCCATGAAAAGGGTGAAAATATTGTAGAAGTGAGTGACATTTTAGGATCTACAAATAATAGCAATGGCCTTGATATTCCAGCTTTAATGAAGAACACAAAGACTAATGGTGTTGTTAAAGGATTTGAAGTAGCAGATTTAATTGATCCCAAACCCCTCTTGCTTGAAAACTGTTACATGCTCATCCCTGCTGCTTTAGGTGTCTGAACAAGTTAGTATCAATCCAATTTAAGTTTCACAAGGCCATCTGGAATTTGGAAGTTGATAAGGATTTGAAATTACTTTTTAATTCAATTGACAATGCATTGCATTGCATAGGCTACTTTGTTGAGATTTAGCTTTGATACATACATTCCATAATCACTGTTATTACAAATGTAGAAAATCCTGTAGATTCACAAGCTCATGCAATATACTAAAACAAGAGACAAGAATCTACTTCTACTCTTTACACTGGAAGCACATAAAGATCGAGCAAAACAATAATTGACAAGAGGAAGAACATCAATGGCACATAACACAATAAGTATCCATGGAAATCCACATCTCAAAACCCCACTATTTGTATGGCATTAATCAGAAATCCAAGATGATAATACAATGCTTGTTCTCACAAGAACAATCTTAACACTCAGTAAAATCAATCTCCAACTCACAAGAAAACTCGTGTCCAACACTTAGCCAATTCTCTAGCTCTTCGAGTCCCTATTTCCTCGCGCAATTCCTATGGTTGATTAACCCATCTTAAAGGGTAATCAGTGCACTCAAAACTGCACAATCCCTTCAAGGATCAGTTCTTGATTGCATGCACTATCAGTGCAACTCGGAAAAATCTAAAACTAATAGTACACTATCCTTGCACTTTAGTCTGAACTAGGTCTTTCTCATAATTGACATGCATGAGTTTCTGATGAGGGAATCTTCAGTTAACTGGAGTAGCACTAGTTGAGTGCACTAATGCATCAACTAACTGTTAACTCACTATTAGTTCCTCAAACAATTTGGAACTAATTTAGCTGGACTTAACTCAATATATGTTATGAACATAAATTGTGTAAAAATAAATAAAATAGATAATAAATAATAATCATAATAATATAAAAATAATAATTAAATTAACAGATGATTAGTTAGTTAATAATGAAAAGGCATGTCTTAGAGACATGCTTGTTCATGAAAGGGTACCTACCTGGTTATATATACAGGATCCTCATTCTCATTTGTATCATCCTACATCAATTCTTTTATTCAATATGCAATTACAATTACTATCCTACGATGCATGTCTTTTTTTTTTTTTTCACTTACTGGTTCACGGATACCTGGGTCAGTGGGTAGCTGCTACGTCCAGGGTTTTTTAACACTGAGTGGACGCCACCCGAAGGGCATCAACACCCCTCAACCTATTTACTGACCTAACCCCAAGAGCTTTCAGGATTCGTCCATGTGACCTCCCATTGGCGAGGCACTTGATTTGACCGATTGAGCTAACTCTTGGGGCTGATGCATGTCTTTGTTTACGAAGTATTTTAAATATTTCCCCTGCACTATCAGGATTCTCCTCAATGGGTGGAAGTTCCCCTTGGTTTTCTATAGGTTCAACCAACTCCTTAAGGGTTGCGATAACAAAATCTTCCATCGAGGAAACTAATACACCACTAGGAGTTGTTTGTTTCTGTATAGGATTATGACGTAGGATAACATCAAGAGGGAGTAAACCAAGAGCTCTCGCAAATTGGTGAGTAATGGGTCAGATAGTCCAAATTTGATCGTAAATAACCTCAAAGGCTTGTCTTGGGCTAGAATAAGTAGTTTCTTCTATTTCAATAGTATGAGTGGCATTGGAAATGGGAACTTTACTTCAACGAAAATATTTAAAATACTTCATGAGCTTGTGAATCCTGAGCATAAGATTTAGAAGCTGAAATATTTAAGCTTCATAAGCTGAAATATTTAAGCTTCATAAGCTTATGAATCATGAGCGTAAGATTCACAAGCTTAAATATTTCAGCTTTTCTTGGTGATCTCTGAGGTGCGAAATTTCTTCGTCTTTGCTGCAGATGACTTCTTCAAACTCTTTTTGCTTCTTTGTTATAGTTTTTTCGTTATCTTGAAACATCAAATCTGAGATATCCTTAAGGTCTTCTAATGAACATTTTATTGATTTTGATTTACTTGTTATGTCTCGAAACATGACCATCTTCCCTTTATAAGGAAATGTCAAAACTTGTTTCTTTATGTTTAACTTGAATGTACCCAAATCCTTAAACCAGGGTTGACCGAGCATGATGTCAGTGTTTTTATCCGTCCTTACAACATGAAATTGAAATATGTAGTCATAATGACCTATTATCACTTGTAGCTCACTAATTTTATACTCGTTTTGGTCAAAAATGTTTTTCTTTACACCAATGCTTAGCTCTGGAATTAATAATTGATTTTCCAAGTTGATGTTGATATGATTTTTATCATTGCTTGAGTTGATGGCAACATTAATTTCTCTTCCTTTGATACTTCCTTTTAATGTAATTACTCTGTGATCTGTAACTAAAATACCATTATAGGAAAACCTTTCTTCCTTTGTCATTTTAGAATTGAGCTCCATCATTTTTTTTTCAATGATTGCTCCCATTTGTTTTGTCGAGATATCTTAAAGTATTATATTTAAAGTTCCTTTGGACTTTGTACTTCAAGCCTCCTTTAAAAGTGTCTTTTTAATATATATCTTTTTATAATTCTTCAAAACTCTTTTAATCCAATTTCCTATTATCCCTAATATTTCAAAATTCCTTTGTATTCTTTTTATATAATTCTACTTACATTTTTTTCTTTTTTTCTTTTGTACTTTAAAACAATATTTAAATATTGTTTCAATTTACTTCTTTTAAATATCTTATTGTCCTTTGTATTTATTTTTTAAATTTCATATAACTCTTTAAACTTTAATTCAACTTCACTCTAACGTAAACTCTTCATTGATATTTTCTCCTTACGTAACCTTTTATAATAATATCCGTCTTGTACTTGTATATATTTTCAATAATTTTATGACTTGAATTTTTCTTTAAACATCCTTTTATAATGTAATACTTCTCTTTATATATATTTTATATATTATATATATTATATATATATTATATTTCTTTTTGAAAAGTTACAACCCTAGTGAAATGTGGCTATTCACCTTTGGTGTATATTATAAAATATATGTTCACTTATGTACTTTTGACTCGTTTAATATTTTCCATGAAAAAGTAAAACTTACCATTCACATAAAGAAATTTTGTATTCGCTTTGTTTTTCTTTTACCTTTTAAATACTATGGGAAATTACTATGGGTTGGTTTCTGAAACCTCCGTTAACGTTTTCCACATAAAAAGTAAAACTTACCATTCACATAAAGAGATTTTGTATTCTTTTTGTTTTTCTTTTACTTTTAAAATACCATAGGCAATTACCATGGGTTGGTTTCTAAAACCTCCGTTAATGTTTTCCACGTAAAAGTAAAACTTACCATTCACATAAAGAGAATTTGTATTCCTTTTGTTTTTCTTTTACTTTTAAAATAACTTGGGAAATTACCATGGGTTTCTAAAACCACGGGCTTGTCAACCACTTAATGAAGAATCAAGATAATATTATTTACTCTTCCTTCTTTTCGTATAGTTTTAAATATATTTGGAAAGATTCCCTCTTAACTTTATCATGCACTTTTTATCAATAATGTAGAACCTTTTTATATATATGAATGTTCTCCTTCAAAATTTAAATCGGACTATATTTATTTATTATTTTTTTTAATAATTTTATTTATTTTTTTTAAAATTTATATGTACTTCTTTAATTTATGTTTTTCTTTCACTATCAATTTTTTTTCCTTTTTTTTTTTTTTTTTTTTTTTTTTTGGCCAAAGCCTTGAATGACGAAACTGGTGGAATGGAGAATCTCCAAGACTGGTGTAGCGAAACACCGAAATCACGACGACAACAAGGTTGACGATAGGTTTATGGCCAAAGGCCCGATCAAATGTGGCTCTGCTACCAATGTAACGACCAAAAGTCGTATACGCAACAGAAATATTTAAAATGATTCGTAAACAAAGACATGCATCATAGGACAATAATGTAATTATATATTGAATAAAAGAATTGATGTAGGATGATACAAATGAGAATGAGGGTCTTGTATATATAACTAGGTAGGTACCCTTTCACGAAAAAGCATGTCTCTAAGACATGCCTTTTCAATATTAACTAACTAATCATCAGTTAATTTAATTATTATTTTTATATTATTGTGATTATTATTTATTATCTATTTTTATTTATTTTTACTCAATTTATCTTCATAACAATAAACTAACTTAACTAATTAACACTCATATTTAACTCATCCTGGACCCCTATAATATAGGGAGAACATATACATGACTTTAGAAGGACTCCCAACTCGGAGTTCCTAAGTTAACTAAGTCAACTCACTCTAGTTAACTATTACAAGTTGCCATGAGAATAGAATTCGATTTTAATTCTCAGTTTAATTCAAGGACAAATTAAACTAGAATTTATGGATTCTATTTTTATCATTTCTTGTTGCTATTTTCAACACTCCCTCTCAACAAGAAAAGAATTTAACTCAATCATGATCCTGAACCTTTGGAATGTTCTCCATGCAACACTTCTCTCTAATGTTGTTCTTCCAACAATTCCAGAAACAAAAAACATCCAACCTAAATTAGAATGATTCCTCTATCATCAAAGTCTCTGACTGCTATTGCCTCTGTCGACTGAAAACTCTGCGCTTTCTATTGACTCTGCCTTTCTGCACTATTGTCAACCCTTCTCTACGCTTCTTCAGTATCTGACTGCACTAGCCTTTGTCACTTTGATCTCTGATTACACCAACCCCACTTATTCCTCCCACTACTTGTACTTTGGGTTCTCGTTGCAAGGTACGATCCATGAGATAAAACCACTCAATGGACCCTACCCAATTTCAGCCCTCTTGGGACTATCACTTCACATCACCCCACCTCACACCTGGAGGTATGGATGCATGTGATCCCTCTGCCCACTTTTCTCGAAATTTCCTCTTACTGGAGGTCTCTGCATGACTGGATGCCTCCACTTTTTCTCCTCTCAACTTCTCTAATTGTGGTTGCTCCACAATTGTCTAAGACTGCTTCTTCTTTGATTGAGTGGATCTCTCCACTCAGTCTCCTCTCAGCTTCTCTAGATGTGGCTACTCCACAACTTCCTGAAGCTACTTTAGAGGCTTCTTTTGGGGATTCATGTTGAGAGGTCATTTACTCTCCCTCTCAACCACCAAGTCTCTAACATTAGACTTGCTCCTCAAGGATTTACATGCATCTTGAACCTCAAGAGCATATAGGTTCTTGACCCGTGCACTGATCTGTTTCACCTGTCCCATGGTGATGTGTCTAAGGAAAACCTTTCCCTTACCAAAAACCACATCATAGCCATGGTCTTCCAATACCATGACTGAAACAAGATTTTTCTTTAGTCCTGAAACATACATCACATTTGTGATCCTAATAGGGGAGCCAGACTCCCTCTGAAAGGTAACCGTACCTACCCCGGTAGCTCTATACCTCTCATCATCTTCAAAATCTATGCTATGCTTGAGGTCTTTCTCCTCAAAATCACTAAAGATATCTCTATTCCTCATCATATGGAATTAGGCACCGCTCTCAAGATACCACACGCCTCCATGCATGCAATGAGAGTGAAATCAAGTTCGAATTGTGAAGCTAGAGCTTCACCTACTGCTGCTACTGTTGGCTCCTTCTTGCTTGCGTTCTTCTATGTGAAGTTCTTGTCATAGTGCCCATGCTCGTGACAGTGAAAACACTTGACGTTTGTCAATTCCATCTTCTTTTCACCCTCCTCGACTTGGGAGATCTTTCCCTTGGCCTTCTTTGCCTTACTCGCTAAGGAAAAATCCTCTTCCACTTCCTTGGAAGAGGTCCCATCTCTGGTGTTCCTCCTGCATCATGTCCGACTACAGTCGTTCCCAATCTGGTAGCTTCTCTCGACCATTGACAGAGTCCTAATAACTACGCCAATTCTTTGGGAGTCCAAGAATAGCAAGACTCACCATATCATCCTTGGAAACCGTGATTCCAACACTTCCAAGTTCATCATGACATCGAGTGAACTTGGTCAAGTAATTTGGAATTGAGTCACTCGCCTCCATCTTGACTTTTCGAAGTTTATCTTTCAGTGCTAACTTCCTTTGATCACTTTTGTTCTGGAAAAGGTCCTTCAATGCTTTCCACATAGTATGCGGAGTTTCCTTCCCATGGAGACTCAAGACAATGTGGTCTCGAACTCCCTCAAGGATTATCTGCCTCGCCCTTGCCACACACTTCTTCCATTCGGCCAGATTCTGAGCATCTGATGCTAGTGGCTTAGGAATGTCCTGATCAATGAATTCCTTCAAGCCATTAACTTCCAACACGACCTCCATCCTGTCCTTTCAGGCTATATAATTAGAGCTGCCATCCCAGGCATACTCGAGCCACAAACTGTAGAACACCATCTACTGATCCTGAAGTATGTATTGCAAATTCGAACTTCACCTGTAACCCAAAACTTTCAAATTTCCTCTAGTATATTGTTCTCAGCTTCGATACCATGTAGAGAAATCCTATAGATTCACAAGCTCATGCAATATACTAAAACAAGATACAAGAATCTACTTCTACTATTTATAGTAGAAGCACATAAATATTGAGCAAAACAATAATCGACAAGAGGAAGAACATCAATGGCACATAACACAATAAATATCTAGGGAAAGCCACAACTCAAAACCCCACTATTTGTATTGCACTAATCAGAAATCCAAGATGATAATACAATGCTTGTTCTCACAAGAACAATCCCAACACTCAGTAAAATCAATCTCCAACTCACAAGAAAACTCTTGGCCAACACTTAGCCAATTCTCCATCTCTCCAAGTCCCTATTTCCTTCCCCAATTCCTATGGTTGATCAGCCCATCTTAAAAGGAAATCATTGCACTCAAAATTGCACAATCCCTTCAAGGATCAATTCCTGATTGCATGCACTATCAATGAAACTCAGAAAAATCCAAAACAAATAGTACATTGTCCCTGCACTTTAGTCTCAATTGGTTCTTTCTCAGAATCGACATGCATGAGTTTCTGATGAGGGAATATTTAGTTAACTAGAGTAGCACTAGTTGAGTACACTAATGCATCAAATGACTGTTAACTCACTATTAGTTCCTCAAATAGTTTGGAACTAATTTAACTGGATTTAACTCAATAAACAGACTTAACTGATTACCGCTCATACTTAACTCATCTTGGACCCCTATAATATAGGGAGAACATATACATGACTTCAAAAAGACTTCCAACTCGAAGTTCCTAAGTTAACTAAATCAACTCACTCTAGTTAACTATTACAGGTTGCTATGAGAATAGAATTCGATTTTAATTCTCAGTTTAATTCAAGGACAAATTAAACTAGAATTTTTGGATTCTATTTTTATAATTTCTTGTTTCTATTTTCAACAGCAAAGTCAAAGATGCTAATTTAGTAATTTGACTGCTACTTATAGTAGTCATAGGGAGAATTCTAGTGAAGCAAAGGCCAAATTCATTATAGAGGCAACCAACCATCCCACAGATCCAAACATTGACGAGGTGAATTAGACAATCAGTTAAAGTTGTAGAGGTTTTGGAGTAATTTGACTTCCCTCGGGCTTCTTAAATTCAACTTTGTTATGTAATATTGGATTCATGCACATGCATTTTAGATTCTATACAAGAAGGGTGTTGTATTACTACCAAACATTTATGAAAATGCTAGTGGTGTGACTGTTAGCTACTTTGAGTGGGTTCAGGTATGTATCCTTGAGGAAACTATTTTTTTGGACTTGATTATACAAACTTCAGTCACGATGCTTTTTCATCTACATATGATTAACTTTCTAGTTTGCTTTTGTTTATTTGTCTATTATTTGATGATTCTGTTATTGGGGTTGGTGAATTGATGCTTTACAAGATAGGAATAGTCTTGCAATACTGCCTCGTATGAATTGATAAACTTTCTAGATTTATTTTTATCCCAAGAAAAACATCATAGTTTTTATTCAAAAGAGAAAAAATCACATTTCTTGTGTGTTTAAGCATGACACAAAAAAGGTAATCCATGACTGCACTTTGGAAATGATGTACGTTGCCTATCTGCTTTTATATTCTTTAGAAAATAAAGTATATAAAATAGAACAGGAAACTACTAAAAGAATTTTCGTGCTACTGTCTAACAATAAGCTTCCCACGGTGTTCATAATTACCAACAAGAAATACATGCTTCTTGCTAGTTTTGTTTTGTTCATTTGTCCATTATTCGTTGATTCTATTATTGTGTTTGGTGAGTTGATGCTTTACTAGATTGAAGTAGACCTGCTTTTGTTTCCTAACTTATTTCTTCAGTTCCCGAACAATGATTGATCCAGGTAGATATTGGTGGCCACCTGCCAAGTCCACTTGGAGCCCCACCATTGTTTCTTTCATCTTTTCAATTTCCTTAATTGTAGCACAATTTACTATTTTTAGCAGTTTTTCGGGTCCTGAACTTCCGGAGTCATTTTGAAGCCCTAAACGACATTTTTTGGGAAAACTGGGAGCAACATGGGTCCATCGAATAATGTTTCTCTTCCCAAAGTTGTATTTCTCGGATAGATATTTCTAACGAGATATTGTAAGCGTCAAACGGAGATTGTATGCCAAAGTTACGACTCGAGGAAGTTGATGTACAAATTTACCCAAACAGGGCCCACAGTTTGGCGTTTCATCTTCTAGGGTTAGGTTTTTGGATGTTTAGGGTGTTTCATTATTTCTCAACAATAAATAGGCCTTCGAGCCTCATTGTAACATAGTTCAAAGGCATGTAGCCGCCACATCTCTTCTCAGAGATAAGCTACCATCGCCCTAGCTAGTTTATTTCCATTTCTGTTTGTAAGCATATTTCAGTATTTTACAGTAATGATATGAAGTATTATTTCTACTGCATCTCTATATGTATGGTTATATCTGTAATTTGTTGCATTCCTGTTTAAATTCAATCAGTGGTATCAAAGCGATATGCTCTTTCTCTGTCTTTCTTTGCATGTCCCCAACGAGGTCGGGATATAAGGAGTTAGGGCTTGAACTAGTCGAACCTTTATAAGACCAGCGTTGCAAATCCTGATGACCTATCATGGCGGATGATGGACAACTTTGCTGACATCCTTAAGCGGCTACCGAGGGGTGACACATCTACTTCCAGTAGCTACTCTGGAATCGCCACACCCTTTAAGGTACAAGTCAACTTTGACATTCCCATATTTGAGGGTCAGATAGATGCATACGCCGTAGATAAATGGTTAAATCTGCTAGAAGGGTATTTTTCTGTTCTTGATTTTCCGGCCAGGAAAATATTACTTTCTCTCTTCTCAAAGTCGCCCCCACGTCAACGACTCGTGGGAAACCTACTACGAGCAGAAGGATGAAAGTACAACCTCACTATTTTCAGCCGCACCCACTTGGAATTCATTCTGTACTGCCATCAAGAAGCAGTGCTACCTTGTCGGAAGCTATGAGGATCAACACATAAAGCGGACCACACTGCGGCAGGGAAGGGACCAACATGTGCCGAAGTTTACCAATATTTTCCATTCCCTTTGCACAAAGTTGGGTATTAAGGATTTGGAGTAACATTTGGTACTCAAATACTGTGGTTACCTACACAAGTACATCCAGGAAGAAATAGAATTCTTGAACATCTCCTCGCTCGGCATGACATACTGATATGTTGTTATGAAACCAGCTCAAGAAAAGATAGAAAAGAGAGATCAACGCCTTAGAATTCAGCCTCTTCGAGGGGGCAACCTCCTTTACATTACATAAATGAACAATTCTTGGATGATACAAATGAAAAGACCTCCTTTCTATATATAGGAGTCAAAGGGCTCATAACATAATCAGAGCCGACATAACAATAATAATGTAAGGGCACAATAATAACAATAGTGGGCTTCTATGGGGCACAATAGTAACAATATGGGCACTACATGGGTAACATCAATATAATAAGGGGGTTGTACTAATAACAATAAGGGGTTACACTAGTAGTATAGGGGTCTAACATGCCCCTCTCCTTCAAAAGCGTTGTCCTCAACGCCTGAGTAGTTCTTGATGCTTCCGTGTAAAATTCTTGTCCTCCCATGTGGAATATTCAGCTGGTAAGTTCTTCCACTTGATGAGATACTCTGAAATTGATCGATTTTGTAGCTGTCGGGTTCTTATTTCTGTGACTGCTCCAAGTTCCAATATGATTTTTCCTTCCTCTTCAATTTCTGGCAATATTGTTTGAATT
>APFE031625961.1:13901-27635 GCA_000404065.3 Pinus taeda | reverse complement strand
ATGGGGCACAATAGAAACAATATGGGCACTACATGGGTACATCAATATAATAAGGGGGTTGTACTAATAACAATAAGGAGTTACACTAGTAGTATAGGGGCCTAACATATGTTGTCAAGATCGAGCAAAAGTTTAAACAGAAGAAGGGGAAAGGTGCCCCTAAACTGTAGAACAAAAGACAAAGCCAAGGCGGGGTGGCCCAAGACAACTGACCAAATCTGCAAGCAAAGAACAGTGCCGCAAAGCCAAAAAAGGACACGGGAAAGTGGTGTTAGTTCCATAAGAGCTCCACTCACAACACAAGTGAGTGTCAGGCTAAGCAGTCACTGGTGGCCGAGCTAAAGGTTTTAGAATCAGATGCATGTTCCGACTCTGAGTCAGAACTTGACAAGGGGAATGACAAAGGGAAGCAAATTATTGATGCAGAGCCCAATGCCACCATTTCCACCATGAAGATCCAGAAGGAGGAACCCAAAGATCCAGAGGAGGAGGAGCATCTCTTCCACTTCCAGATGTGGGTAAAGGGCTCCTTGCTACAGTTCATTGTCGACAACGGGAGCCAAAAGAACGTCATTTCAGCAAAGGCTGTGAAGTGGATGTGCTTACTGACCACAACACATTCACAACCGTACACCATCGGGTGGCTTCACCAAGGACGGGATCTTCGCGTGAGCCAGCAGTGTCGCCTTCCATACAACATCAAGCCCTTCATGAATGAGGTATTGTGTGACGTTACTCCCCTTAATGTTTGTGATGTATTATTAGAACAACCATACTTGTTGAAGTGACATGTTGTGTATGAATCAAAGCCCTGTGCTGTTATTGTTACTTTGGGAAATAAGTTGTACATGATACTGGAGGTAGCACCGCCTACCACCATCTCTTTGGTTATTGAAAAACAATGCAGTAAGCTCATTTCCAAAACCGAAAAATTTGTTTTCCTGATGACACACCCTCAAGGATGGAAGAAGACGATGGCCATGACCTCGAGACAGGGCCCCTTTGCACGACAACTACAGATGGACAAGGTCGTGGATGCTAGGACCCCATATTGTCTATTTTTGATCTTATATTTTGTCATAATATTACCATTTTCAGCCCATAGTTGAAAGCCCTTGCTAGTGTTTTGACTCAATCATTCTAAAGGTATACAATAACTCTTCTCATTGCTATATGTTTAATTATTCAACACATAATCATGTTATCTTTATAATTGATCCTTGAAGTTGACTAAGTTGCTGAACAATTGTTGAAACTGCCTAAAGCTGGCAGGACTATATTTTGCAGTTGCTGAAACAACAGAAACAACACGAACCTCGAAGTTGAAACAACAAGGACAGCATGCGAATCTCAAGGAGACAATTGATATTTGCGTACCAGAGTTGCAACAACAAAGGAATCCGATCGATTATTTGAATAAACTGTTACATTGGTCGTAACATTCATGATCTACATTACTGTAACAACATTCTGTTAACGGGAACTGATTTCCCTATTTTTGTACAAAGGGTTGAACTAGAATTTACAATGAAAATATTTTGTAATAGATGTCTCCTCTATAAAGAGGAGACATCTACATTAGAGGGGGGATCGACATAGGATGAACAAGCTGTAACACAGGGATTGTAGCGGAAGGACAAGACTGAATCTTTCTTGTAATATGGTATATTGACGGATGAATAAAGTTATGTTCTGAGTATTTTATCTTAGTTTCCGTGTCCTGGGGAATATTGTGAGAAGGACAGGGCCCACCTTCATCACAAGATTCACCCATCTTTCTTATGTTGTGTGTTGTGTGTGATTTTTGTTCATACCTTATTCACAAGTATTTCTTCTGATGATATTTTACTTTTGCTAAGACTTTGTTTTTATTTTAATCGATTGATGTTGTACATGAGTGCCTCACCGGTGATTAGTGATTAGGATTTACAGAGTATATTGGTGAACTAGATAACAGAGGCAGGTGCTGAATGTTCCTACTCTGGGGATAGGGTCCTGATCCTTTGTTATAGGGCAGCCATTGTTTCTTTTTGCAGATTTACTCTCTTTAATTAATTATCCGTTCTTATTTAATTCCTGCAATAGACTATAACTGCTGTAACACAGAGTAGAGGTTTAATAGAGTGTGAATTGTTTATACTACAACTTTTTAATGCTATTAAAATTGAG
This sequence comes from Pinus taeda, assembly GCA_000404065.3. Taxonomy (NCBI): domain Eukaryota; kingdom Viridiplantae; phylum Streptophyta; class Pinopsida; order Pinales; family Pinaceae; genus Pinus; species Pinus taeda. The sequence continues at coordinate 25,466 of APFE031625961.1, read as the reverse complement.
TACATACAGTAAGTAGTCACCTTTGAAATAATCGGACTTTCCCGGGTTGACAATTTATGTGGCACTCGACTATTTAATTAATAAGCATTAAAGTGACCAACATTTTAGCGCCGTTGCTGGGGAAAGCGACTGGAGATTTTAAAAGTATTAACGATTTTCTTTTAGATGTACAGGATGCATGAAAGGACGCAGGAAAGCTAACCCTACAGGCGACAGGGGCAAAGGCAGAGGAGGAAGAAAAAGTTTCATTGATGAAATTATTTCAAAAGTTGAAACATCTCAGAAGGTAAGCCTTCGGAGGCCACAGACTCAACACTCTCTCCAGACGGACTACGAAAGGGAGGAAGTATTGGGACCAGAAAGGGCCGAAGAGATAGTAGAAAAAATCGAGGAGTCAGTGGAAGATATTGAGGAACCAATAGAAGATATTGAAGTCGAGGAACCGGTTTAGGACATTGAAAGCCCTACAGAAAGCGCTGAAGACCGAGCAAGTGAGACAGGGGAACAACCAATGGACAGAAACAATGAAGGACCCTTTGGTGGGGGACGAAGAGGAGGAAGAGGAGAAAATTCCCTCTCCACCTTCGAATTCCCTATTGAAGATCTTCCTAGAGGGGCAACTCCTATGAAGAACATTCCACTTTTAGCCCTACCTAATTTCCATGGTTTATCATATGAAGACCCTGATGAATTTCTGTTTGAGTTTGATATATTGTGTAGGAGTTATGATTATGTTACTAATCCTCAAAAGTTGAAGTTATTTCCAGCAACATTAAAAGGAAATGCATTGAGATGGTTCATGAGCCTGGGAAGACATGTGATCACAACATGGGATCAAATGAAAGAAAATTTCTTGGCCAAATACCAAGACTATTGCCGAACAAGAGAAAGGAAGGAGGAATTATTTAAGATGGTTCAGAAGGAGGACGAAAATCTGGAGGACTTTGTGGAAAGACTATAGTATAATTTGCAGCGATTTGATCATTCGAATATGAGTAAGGATATTCTTAAGTCAATATTGTTAAAAGGGGTACGAGATGATTGTTTAGATATGTTGAATATGCTTGGAAAAGGGGATATATCTAAGGAATCATATGATGAGATTGTCAACCTCTGTAAGAGATGTTCAAGAGGAGCAGCAAGCAGACCAAAAAGCAAGGATAATACATACTCAAGAGTCTAGAAATCAACGAGTGGAGGAGCAACACGGGCTGCAATAGGTAACTTACTTGAAGAATTTGAAACTGAAATGTTAAGCTCTTTTGCTTCACAAATTGATACCTTACAGGTTAAAAAGAAGCAGGCAGAAGCAGAATCTGCTTTGGCTATTTTTTGCTCTAAATGCAGAGAAAAACACCCACTAAGGGAATGCCCACTGGACAAGGTACCAATTTGCACTATTTGTGAAAAGGACCATGAGACCCAACAATGCCCTTCTTTACCAGGAATAAAAGCAGCACTGCAGCCAACTGAAGAGGAAGCTGAAGCAGTGTACTTGCTGACACAGAGGAGGCAATGGCAACCACGAGGACAAGGTATGAATTCTAACATGTCATTTAATTGGTGGAACAATCATCATCCTTTTCAAGAAAATTACCCGCCCTTGAATCAAATGCAATACCCACCCTTTAATCAAATGAATTTCCCACCCATGCAGCAACTAAATCCTCCTTTTGTTGATCCTACAATATGGAATCCCTGGGCTCTACAACAATCCTATTTTAATCAATGGAACCCAAATTAGACAGCTCAACAGATTCCATTTCCAAACCAATTTCCCCAGTATTAGCAATCTCTCTCCTTACCATCAAATGCTCCACCGAATAATCAGACAATGAGACCCCAGCTGCCTGTGCAACCTAACCCCAACCCAAATAACAATAAAGGTCTGCAGGTAATTGATATTCAAAACCAACCTGTTTTCCCTATGCAATGTAATGATATTCATTTACGCTCTGGGAGAATAGTTGAACCCATTATTGATGACATTACTTCTTCTGACTCTGATAAAGAAGAAACTAGAAAAGAAAAGTCATCTAATAACAATGCTGAAACAATTGAATCATCCTCTAATAAGACTGCTGAAACAACAGAGCCACCATTCCCTGAACGTCTGGCTCTTACCAAAACACTTGAGCCACCTGCTTTTAATCTTTTAGGAGAATTGCATAATTTATATCTTAAAATTCCACTCTTACAAGCACTGAGAGATGTACCAATTTATGCTAGAACTGTTAGACATATTTTCATTAAGAAACCTGGGAGAAAAGCTAAAGATCCCCTCACAGTCCATGTGATGGGTGATCTAGATGCTCTAATGTCAGGAAAAGCCCCCCCTGTGAAATATGTTGACCTTGGTCATCCTACGGTCACAGTGCAGGTTGGAAAAACTTTTGTTTCTAGAGTTCTAGTAGATCTAGGTGCTGCAATAAACATTATGACACTTGAAACCGCACAATTATTACAGTTAAAGAATGTAATTATAGAAACCCCAACCATTCTAGAGCTAGCTGACCACTCCACAATCAAACCTGAAGGAGTCATTGAAGACCTGATAATTTCAGTTGAATCTTGGAACTACCCAGCTGATTTTGTTGTATTACAGACTAAAACAAAGTTGGGGGGTCATCCATTGATTTTAGGGAGACCTTGGTTGGCTACAACAGATGCCTTCATTAGCTGTAGATCAGGTTCAATGACAATTTCTAATGGATGTGAAACCAAGTAGCTTACTCTTTACCCTCATGCTACACCTATGATTAATAATGATAACTCTGTATGGTTAGATTATGAGGATGATGAGACCTAACCCATCTTGACTATCAGACAAGTTTTAACTTTTAAATATTCAACCGAGGATGAATTAATTAGAAATTTTATTTCTGAACCTTCTTCAGTCAACCCTGAAATACATGATCACTTGACTACAATTTTGGAATCTGAATCTCAGCAAAACCTTAGAACTGAAAATTTATCTCAGACATCAGCTGGTATCTCCTCCAAAAGTATAACAATAGATATCGAGCCTGGAAAAACATTAAATATAAACCCTAACCTAATAGATGCTGAAACACAACAGTTAATGAAGCTACTCCGTGAGAATAAAGAAGCATTCGCATGAGATTACACAGATATGAAGGGAATCTCTCCTGAATTATGTACTCACCCAGTCTGTCAACCCCAACGACGAATGAATCCCAATTTAAGGGAAATTGTGAAAGAGGAACTTCAAAAATTTCTGAATGCAGGATTTATATATCCTATATATGATAGTGAATGGGTTTCTCCATTAGTAATTGTACCTAAGAAAAATGGGAAATGGAGAGTGTGTGTAGATTATAGAGCTCTAAATAAGGCCACTCAGAAAGATCATTTCCCTTTACCATTTATTGATCAGGTACAAGACAATTTGGCAGGTAAGAGATTCTTTTCCTTTTTGGATGGATTTAGTGGATATAATCAGATCAAGATTGCACCCCAAGATCAAGACAAGACCACTTTTACTAGTCCATGGGGTACTTTTGCCTATAGAGTTCTTCCATTTGGACTATGTAATGCCCCAACATCATTTCAAAGAGCAGTGATAGGGATTTTTTCTGATATGCTTAATGATTCCTTAGAAATATTTATGGATGACTTTACTCCTTATGGTGTGACTTTTGAAGATGCATTACAAAACCTTGAGAAAGTACTTAAACGATGTATAGAAGCACATCTTGCCTTAAGTACTGAAAAATGCCATATGATGATGAATCAAGGAATTGTATTGGGACACTTCATCTCATTCCTAAGAATTCAAGTTGATCCAACTAAAGTACAGGTAATTCAGACTCTTCCTATCCCTAAGTCACAAACTGATGTAAGAATTTTTTTAGGACATGCTGGATATTATAGAAGATTTATCAAGGATTTTTCTAAAATAACTTCTCCTTTGTTTGTGTTACTTATGAAAAATGCTGAATTTAAGTGGACTGATGGCTGTCAAAAAGCATTTAATGAACTTAAGCATCAATTGTCTACAGCTCCCATTTTAAGAGGACCTGACTGGGCACTCCCCTTTCATATATCCTCTGATGCTTCAGATATTGCAATTGGAGCTGTCTTGGGTCAAGAAGGAAACAATCTTCCCTATGCTATCTATTTTATTAGTAAAAATATGACCCCTGCTAAACTTAATTATACAGTTATCGAGAAATAATTCTTAGCAATCATTTATGCTATTAATAAGTTTCGACATTATATTACCGGTTACACTACTTTTGTTCATACTGATCACTCGACCATTAAATATTTAATGAATAAATCAGTTACAAATGCTCGAGTTACCAGATGGTTATTATTACTACAAGAATTTGATATCATAATCGTAGATCGATCAGATAAAGAAAATGTAGTTGTTGATTTCCTCTCTCGGCTAAAAATTGATGAAAACACTCCTGTAGATGATTCCTTTCATGATGAATATTTATTTGCAGTATCTACTCACTCACCTTGGTATGCAGACATTGCCAATTACTTAGTTGCAGGGAAGCTACCATCACACCTATCGCACAGAGAAAAAATAAAGATCGTTCAGCAAAGTGCTAGGTACAACTGGATAAGCGGGTGTCTTTTTCACACAGGACTCGATCAGGAAATTCGGAGATGCATCAGAGAAGATGAAGTTTGTGATATATTGAAGGCTTGTCATGATGGCCCTTGTGGAGGGCATTTTGCTGATAAAAGAACAACACACAAAGTTCTTAGAATGGGTTATTATTGGCCCTCACTTTTCAAGGATGCAAAGAAATATGTTAGGGCCTGTGATAGCTGTCAGAGAATGGGCTAGCCTAATCACAGGGATGAAATGCCACTCAATCCCCAGGTAATACTTGAACCTTTTGAAAGATGGGTGCTAGATTTTATAGGTCCCATCAATCCTTCATCCAATCAAAGAGTTTATATACTGGTTTTCACAGATTATATGACTAAATGGCTAGAAGCTAAGGCACTCCTCAGAGCTAATGAAGAATCAGTTTTAACCTTTTTATTTGAAGAAATCTTTGTTAGGTTTGGATTGCCTAGAGAGCTAGTCACAGATGGAGGACCTCCTTTTAACTCTCATGGCTTCAAAGATACACTCCAGAAATATCACATTAAGCATAAAATGAATACATCTTATCACCCCCAGGCCAATGGGCAGGTGGAAAGTACGAATAAAGTCATAGAAGCCATTTTAACAGAAACGGTAAAGGAAAATAGAAGGGACTGGTTTCAAAGGTTGCCTGAAGCATTATGGGCTTACAAAACTACTTGGAGGAACACTACGGGTTTTTCACCTTATGAATTAGTTTATGGTAAAAGTGTTGTTTTTTCTGTGGAATTTGAAATCAAAACCTTAAGGACTGCTTTAGCTGTTAACCTTGACTTGACTGATGCACAGACAGCTAGGTTGCAGTAGCTCCAGGAATTGGATGAAAATAGGTTGGATGCCATCCATCAAACAACCATGATACAACAACAAAGAACCAGGTGGCATGACAAAACCATTAAGCATAAGCAGTTCCAAAAAGGTAATTGGGCCCTACTGTATGACTTCAATTTTGAAAATTTTCAAGGTAAATTAAGAACAAAGTGGCTAGGACCTTATGAAGTAGATACTGTTTTTCCAAATGGAACAGTCAGACTCCTAACGATTGATGATTCCGGAACACCATTATTAGTGAATGGGGTATCGAATCCGTTTGTATCAACAACCCATTTCTAAAGAAGATTTCAAAGCTACTTGCATGACAGGCATACACTATACCTTTTTGGGAGAACCTGCTATCCCTCAATGCACTTAATTTTCTGTTTATGTATTTATTTTTAGATTATATTTCTTAACTAATAATACCTGTCAAGGGTTGCCATGTTACAATTAATTATTTTGCAGATCTTAGCTTCGGAAGGTGGCTGAGAAGAAAAATTCCAATATAGGAAGGACTAAGCTGCGGCTTGGGAAGCATTGCCACGTCACCTCAGATCATAATTCATTCCCTCTTACATTTTTTCCATCATTTCCCGTTGCTGAAACACCATTTCCCGCTGCTGAAACACCATTTCCTGTTGTCGAAACACCAATTCCTAGTGCTTAAACGCCAATCTTGTCCATTTTTCCTAAGAAGCATCAATTTCCCCATTTCTGTTCCCGATAATGAACCATTACTCCGATGGAAACATATAATTCTTCATCAAGGGAATCAACCATTCATCCTGATAATTATGTTCCTTCACTATTATTTCCTGTGAATAATGAAATCCTTGTGTATAAAAACCCTCATACTTTATAGACCCTTTTTATAACTATCATCGACCTATTAATGATGAGATAATACTTTTTGGCACAACAACCAAAGGTAAATATAAAGGTATGCGTGTTTAGGTGTGAATATTAAATTGTAGTTAATGAGGAGATATTGATATGACTGCTGAAATCGTTGTACCACCAACCATATCATTCAGCCACAGTTGGGGGGGGGGGGTTACCGAAATATTGTAATCATTACATGACACGCCAATCACCTCCATTTCTATTTCTCACGGTAGTATCTAGTCACCCCGTCTATACCTTATCATGTCATAACTTTATTTGTAACGTTCTACTCTGTTTCGACCTCGGAAACTCGACTCTGCACTTTGTATTTTGTCTGAACTAGTAACTATGGGAGGAAATGCTGTTAGACATGAACCTGGCTCAACGGCATTACTGGAACTCTACCAGGAGGCATACCAAATATTTCTACAAGCCGGATGGGTGGATTACTTCAGAAGACTTCCGGATTTCGATTCACAGCAGGTTCTGGAATTTGCATGCAATTTGAGGGAAGGATACTCCACTGTCCAAGGGGTGCGAATTCCAGCAACAGAGGAGGACATAGCACAAGTTTCAGGACTACCAACCAATGGTACTCGCTGGTTCAGCAGGAAACACCTCATTCTCAATGCACAACAAGATTTTCTGTTACCAGGGGAGCACGTTGAATCCAAAGGCAGGGGTGTTGCACTTCGATCACTACCACCACCATGGCCAAAGGTTACAGAATTTGTTAAGCAGTATTTCACCTATGAGGGTCGTTATCAGGTAGTCTACCAACACGACTTTGTGTTATTAAATCATTTGAGGCATGGTCGTTTAATAAATATGCCCTATTATCTACTTGGCTGTCTAAAAAATATGGCACACTATACCGTGAACGCAAGGTACCAACTCCTCTCCCTCACACACCACCATTTGGTCCAGCTCTTAATAAATAGAGGCTTTTCCCTGCACAATCCACTTCCCCTCAATAACCCTCCTTAGCAAGCTGAGGAAAACACTCAGCAAGCTGAGGAAAACCCTCAGCAAGTCCAAGAAAATTTCCAGCAATCCGAGAAAAACTCCCAGCAAGCTGCCGAAAATCAACAACCAACAGCAGAAACACCCCAATTGAGCACTGAAAATCTGCAGCAGACCCCACCCCTTAATGAAGCTAAACCATCCACTCCCATGGTCCATATCCCCACCGATGATTCGGATGACAATACCCCCATCATTATTCTTAAGAGGAAAAGGAAACAGAAAGCTGCAACCCCACTAAAAAGAAGAACGAGGGCCTCAGTTAAGGAAGCCACTATTTCTGATAATGCCCCTACCCTGAGAAAAAGTGCTCGTAAGAGAAAAACCATTATTTTTCCTGCTTCCTTACCTCGGCGACAAACAAGGTCGTCTGTAGCAACTGAGGCTATTATCCCAAATTCCCCACCTATTATTTTAAAATCCCGTATTCCGCCTAGCCCTGAACCCTCACCTTCCTCACTCTCGGGTGCCGAAATGCAGAGCATTCACGATTTTGTGACATCATTTTTCTCAAAAGAGGCAGCTGCTCCACAGGAACCAGCTGCCGATACATCTAAAGTAGACACCCAAGACGATATAGGGTATGTGGCTGATACACAAGAAACAACCACTGACCCAACAGGTGATACACAAGAACCACCTGTTGGAGAACAAAAGGAAGACGACCTAGATGTGGCTGATACACAAGAACCAGCGACTGACCCAACATGTGATACACAAGAACCACCTGTTGTGGATGCAAATGATGAAGTTAATGCCGAACAAGAGTTCTCTCCTCCACTGGAACCTGCAACTACAGAAGCCCCGGTTACTTTAGCCTCCTTGCAGGAAGAAAACGAGTTTTTGAAATCTGAAATTAAGGCTTATCAACAAGAATTAACAATGGCTAGGGAAGCCTATGAAAAGGAACTCAATCTGTACATGTTAGCTTAGGTAGCATCTGCAGCTGAAAAGAGTGCAGAAAAGGATCAATACAGTGAATACATGTGCAGTGAATGTGGTGATCTCTATTATAGTCAAAAAGGAACACCCTGCTATTACACAAGAACCAGCAGGATCTTCAAGAATTTTAGAGAAAGAAACAAAACCACCCCGGCCTACCCAAGTTGTTACAGAACATAAACCAATACCAAAGTCTTTTACAACTAAGGATACATAGACTGAACCTCCCCGTGTCAGCAATGCTTATACACAGACTGAACGTCCCCGTGTCAGCAATGTTTACACACAGACTTCCAGTTTTCAAAAACTAAGTAACACATGGAAGACAGAGTATGAGCTCTCACAAGGAAAGGCATTTCGGTAACATAAGTCATTATGGCTCAACTATGCATACAGAAATTGGGAAGTGCTTGAACAGTCTCGTGCACAACATAAGGAGAATAAGAAATTAAAAACCAGACTGTCCCTCATCTATGACTTGGTCCAACGGTTACTTGCTACAAGGAAACCCTCTTTTAATTATTCTGTATTTTTGAGAGAACGCTTAGCGTTCCTCCAAATAAAAGCAATTAAAGATGGAAGACCCCACCAGGTGTCTACACCGCAGCAATTTATTAAGACCTTCGCAGAAGCACCAAATAGTGACCAGAACTTACTATGTGAACTCTATCTTCACAATGAGGCTATGCCTGAAGATAGAAAGCTTAGTCTACTTCCTCTTGTTGGCGATATCCAAATAAGAGCCTTTATTTCCTTCTTGGCCAATCAGCTTACTTGGCAGAATGCTTTTATGTCTGTAGCACACAATGAGGAGAACTGTCTTCTCTGGATCCGTGCTGAGCCACAAAATGCAGCTGTCTTCATTGCAGAACATCAACGAATTCTACGAGAGCCAGGGATGACTGACCATATCAGGAAACTACAGGCAGCAGTCTTGGAAGACTGCCAATATTATGTGAAAAATAAAGGAGCTCTGGCTATAAAAGCAAATAATCTATTCTGGGAACACTGTCCTAAAGAGAGACGGGAATATCACCCTTATAATCCTCTCAATCTTCAGGCGGCAATCTCACGCATACCTAATTATGTTAAATGCATTAGACAGTGTGCTGAACGATGGATTAGTTACCACTTTCACTTCCCTCTCCTATGGCTACCTGGACAACAATATAAGGCTCAATTTAAATTGACCAAAAAGGAGGAGCTGGCAGCATGGAAGAAACTTCAGAGTGTCCATGGGTTTAGAGACATGGTTGACAACACCTTCCATACTTACTGCATAAGCAATTTTCACTATTCATCCCAGTATTCCGACTCAAATTCAGACTAGACGTTGCATGCGGACATGCAACCTTTTCAGTTGGGGGGGATGTTAGGACCCCATATTGTCTATTTTTGATCTTATATTTTGTCATAATATTACCTTTTTCAACCCATAGTTGAAAGCCCTTGCTAGTGTTTTGACTCAATCATTCTAAAGATATACAGTAACTCTTCTCATTGCTATATGTTTAATTATTCAACACATAATCATGCTATCTTTATAATTTATCCTTGAAGTTGACTAAGTTGCTGAAAAATTGTTGAAACTGCGTAAAGCTAGCAGGACTATATTTTGCAGTTGCTGAAACAGCGGAAATAGCACGAAACTTGAAGCTGAAACAACAAGGACAACATGCGAATCTCAAGGAGACAGTTGAGATTTGCGTACCAGAGTTGCAACAACAAAGGAATCCGATCGATTATTTGAATAAACTATTACATTGGTCGTAACGTTCATGATCTACATTACTGTAACAACATTCTGTTAACGAGAACTTATTTCCCTATTTTTGTACAAAGGGTTGAACTAGAATTTACAATGAAAATCTTTTGTAATAGATTTCTCCTCTATAAATAGGAGACATCTACATTAGAGGGGGGATCGACATAGGATGAACAAGCTGTAACACAGGGATTGTAGCGGAAGGACAAGACTGAATCTTTCCTGTAATATGGTATATTGACGGATAAATAAAGTTCTGTTTTGAGTATTTTATCTTAGTTTCCGTGTCCTGGGGAATCTTGTGAGAAGGACAGGGCCCAACTTCATCACAAGATTCACCCATCTTTCTTCTGTTGTGTTGGGTGTGTGATTTCTGTTCATATCTTATTCACGAGTATTGCTTCTGATGATATTTTACTTTTGATAAGACTCTGTTTTTCTTTTAATCGGTTGATGCTATACATGAGTGCCTCACCAGTGATTAGGATTTACAAAGTATATTGGTGAACTAGATAACGGAGGCAGGTGCTGAATGTTCCTACTCTGGGATAGGGTCCTGATCCTTTGTTACAGGGCAGCCATTGTTTCCTTTTGTAGATTTACTCTCTTTAATTAATTATCTATTCTTATTTAATTCCTGCAATAGACTATAACTATTGTAACACAGAGTAGAGGTTTAACAGAGTGTGAATTGTTTATACTACAACTTTTTAATGCTATTAAAATTGAGTACATACAGTATGTAGTCACCTTTGAAATAATCGGACTTTCCCGGGTTGACAATTTATGTGGCACTCGACTATTTAATTAATAAGCAATTAATGTGACCAATAGTGGAGGAGTACGAGGACATCTTCATCTCCCCCACAGGGGTTCCTCTGCACTGTCAGGTCAAGCACTCCATTGATCTGACCCCAGGTGCGCGCTGCCTAATGGACCAATATAGCAACACTCTGTTCTGGAGAACGATGAAATTAAGAGGTAGATTCAGGAGTTGTTGTAGAAAGGTCACATTCGTTTGAGTTCATCGCCCTGTGTGAGCTCGATCGTGTTCGTACAAAAGAAGGATGGGACTTGGAGACTCTATATTGATATCAGGTGCTGAACAAGATCACTGTCCATAATAGATACTCAATCCCATGGATTGATGACCTCCTGGACCAACTGAAGGGGAAAGTATATTTCAACAAGATTGATTTGAAGTCAGGATATCACGAAGTACCAATTGGACCCTCCGATGTTTGGAAGACTACCTTCAAAGCCAAGGAGGGCCTTTTTGAATGGTTGGTTATGCCTTTCAGATTCACGAATGTTCTTGCAACCTTCATGAGGCTAATGGATGACATCTTGCGGCCGTTCACCAACTCATTTGTAGTGGTATACTTGGATGACATCCTGATCTTCAGCCAAAGTTGGGAAGAGCACCTCCACCACATCCGACAAGTTCTCCAAACACTGTGGCAACACAAGTTATGTGCCAATTTGGAGAAATGCACTTTTG
>APFE031625961.1:2467-13881 GCA_000404065.3 Pinus taeda | reverse complement strand
GGAAGGAAATGGTCATCCACACAGACCACCGACCCCTGCAGTTCATACAAACCCAAGGGAAATTGCAGAATGATCGCCATCAGAAGTGGTCCACATACCTACAACAATTCCATTTGAATATCAAGTATAAGAAGGTTAGCACCAATAATGTTGTAGATTGCCTTAGTCAACCACCGATCATGGCGTTAACCACCGTGCTCAACTCTTGTGGGCATGAGACTTCTGATTGGCCACTTCTCTTAAAAAGTGACCCAGAATTTAGCCACACATACTAGACACTCTTGGAGGGTCAGCATGTTCCAGATTTTCACCTCCAGGATGCCCTGTTATGCCACCTGGGTCACCTTTGTGTTCCTTCAAGCAAGCATGCCAAGCTGATTTGGGAAGCACACTACAGTCGATCTACTGGGCATTTCGGGGTCGAGAAAATGGAGGCAATATTGCAGAAGTATTTCTAATTGCCGAATCTTCGACAGGATGTCGAGAATTACATCAGATCATGCACTGCCTATGCCATTGCCAAACCGACCATTAAGAAGCAAGGTCTCTATATCCCGCTGCCTACCCCTAGTCGACCTTGGGAATCCGTCTCCATGGATTACATGTTGGGCCTTCCTTCTACTAAGCATGGAAATGATTATGTTTTTGTGGTCGTTGACAGGTTCTTGAAGATGGCCATTATGGCGGCCTGCAAGAAGAATATCACGACAGAAGCCATTGCTAAACTATTCTTTGAATGAGTGTGGGTACACTTTGGGATCCCACAATCTATCATCTCAGATCGGGACAAAAGGTTCCTTAGTACATTTTGTTCCAGTCTCTAGTCGATGCTGGACACCAAACTCACTAAGTCCACAACCTTCCATCCTCAAACTGATGGCCAGACAGAGGTTGTCAACAGGATGATCGTACACATTATGCGCATGTACAACTCAAAGCATCCACGCACATGGGATGAGAGCCCCCATATGTTCAACACATCTAAAACTGGGCTCTGCATAGCTCAACGGGCCATAGCCCTTTTCAGGTGGGCTTCAGATTCCAGCCACTATGTCCCATTGATGTGGAAATGCTATTTGCAGCTACTCACGCAGATTCGGCTCATGTCCAGTCCGAAACAGATAAAGCAAACAACTTCATTGAGCACATCCAACATATTCGCGAGCAGGTCCATGACATTCTGGAGAAATCAAATGCCAAGTACAAGCAATGACATGATCAACATCGGGTGCCACACAAGTTTTAGGTGGGCGACAAAGTCTGGTTGCATTTGCAAAAGGAACGCCTTACCGGAGCCTATCGGAAACTCATACCACTTCCGATAATGGTCTTACACCATTACCAAGGCTATGGGAGACAATGCATTTGAGCTCAGCATTCCCCCATTCCTTGGTCTGCACCCAGTGTTCAATGTGGACCGCCTTCGGCCATACTTTCGACCATTAATAGACACATCCGACATTGCAGAATAGCTCACACCCACAAAGTTAAATCTTTATTGCATGGAACAAGCTGCAACTAATTGGATCATGGACACATAGATCAACCACACTTGCTAGAAGAATATCCAACTATATCAAGTTGTCAAAGCAGGCCAACTCCTTCACCAGGGCAAGTGGCTCACCAGGGACCGGGTTCAGTAGAAGTTTCCTCATCTCATGGAGGAACTCAACGCAATGGGGACCATTTCTTCCTAATGGGGGAGGAATGATCTAGGTGGATATTGGTGGCCACCCGCCAAGTCCACTTGGAGCCCCACCATTGTTTCTTTCAGCTTTTCAATTTCCTTAATTGTAGCACAATTTACTATTTTTAGTAGTTTTTCGGGTCTTGAACTTCCAGCGCCGTTTTTGAGGCCCTAAATGACGTTTTTTGGGAAAACTGGGAGAAACATGGGTCCATGGACTGATATTTCTCTTCCCAAACTTATAGTTCTCAGATAGATATTTCTAGCGAGATATTGTGCGCGTCAAAGGGAGATCGTATACCAAAGTTACGACCCCATGAAGTTGATGTACCAATTTACCCAAACGGGGCCCACAGTTTGGCGTTTCATCTTCTAGGGTTAGGTCTTTGGATTTTTAGGGAGTTCCATTGTTTTTCAACAATAAATAGGCCTTTGAGCCTCATTGTAACACAGTTCAGAGTCATGTAGCTGCCACATCTCTTCTCCAAGATAAGCTACCATCGCCCTAGCTAGTTTATTTCCATTTCTGTTTGTAAGGATATTTCAGTATTTTACAGTAATGAAATGAAGTATTATTTCTGCTGCATCTCTATATGTATGGTTATATCTATAATTTGTTGTGTTCCTATTTAAATCTGGATCAATGATATATGTTGGGTTGGGTAAATTGATGATTTAAAATATCGTAGAGCTGAGTGCTGAACATTATATTCTTGCAATTCTACCCCATATACATGTGAAGGACATATATAAATGACCTTGAAAATTACAGAGTTCATTAATTCCCCTGTATCTATGTCATTTATTATGTGACAAGGATTTTGGTGATGGGTTTCAGTGCTACCTTTCAGTAAAAAGTTGGTATAATCATGGTCTGAGTGAGGTGGTCGAATTTTGGGCGAGTTTTTTTTTTTTTAGTTTCTCTGTAATAGCCCTAGTGAAAATTCCATGTAATAAAAGTTAATAAAAGCAAAATAATAACCACGGTTGATGGGACACTTATTGCAAGTTGAATGTTGGGAAAAACATAGTGATGGGGATCAATGGTAATTGATTAATGGCTAAGGAAATTGACAAAGGCTTTGGAAAGGAAAAATAACATTATTTAGAATTTATTTATGAAAATAACGGAAATTAGGAGAAAAGGGAGGTGACAGGTCACAAGTTGCATGTGAGTAGGAAAATGAAGGAAAATAATGGAAAATGAAGAAAATAGAGGCCTCATTAATGAAAAGGATTTTGAGGATCAATTCACAAACTTTTGTAAGTTCAGTTTTGGACCTCTCTCTCTATTCTCTCTCTCATACTTTTGGGCACTTAGAGTTTTCTTGGAGCACTCCTGGAGGAGTGTGGCATACTTTGAGTTTTGGATCAAGAAGGCAAAGGAAGAGCATGAAAGCATAAGAGGACATCGATACCAATATCTACAGTGGGTTTTACTTGCAGGTATTGATTTGCATGTATGTTTTCCTCACTAGTTTTGGCATGCATGTGGTTTATTATTCATGATCTGTCATTGGCATGGAGGATTTCCTAGATTAATAGTGGATTTGCCTAGCCTTGTTATTTCCTGGATAGCCATGGTGTTGTGGGTTCATTTCTTTATTTTTCTAATCGGTTCTCATGTTTCCTTTAGCTTGGGTTGAGTTACTAGTTACTTGAAGCCTTGGTTGGACAAACGCACTGGAAGCCCTGTAACAACTTTGTTGAGTTACTAGCCCTGGAATCCTTGGTTAGACAAATGCTCTGGAAGCCCTTGGTGGGTTGAGTTACTAGTCCTGGAGGCCCTAGTTGGAAAAACGCTCTGGAAGCCCGATGACAATTATGGGTTGAGTTACTAGTCCTGGAAGCCTTGGTTGGAACAAACACTCTGGAGCCTTGAAAATCTTGGGTAGAGACCAATCTGGTGATGGTTTGTGATGTCTAATCATGAGGTGGAATCATTGTTTGATGGGTCAAGGTGGTTTTGCCTCTAGAAGCCTTGGATGGTTTTGATTGATGTGTTTTATGAGATCCCACATTCATGCTTGGAATATGGCATAGGGGTGACTAACTGAAGAAATATTTGGTTCAACCGTGTCTACATTCGGGTGGTTCATGGAAGTCTCAAACCTGGTTGGCCTTTGCATCATTAATATGAGGTTATTTCTCCTTGTTAATTCATGCGTATTCTACTGGTTTATATGTGGAGTATATAGCTATTGTTTCCTTGGTATTTCTGTTGCTATTATGCTGGTTATGAACATGTATTATGACAGTGTCTATGTATGGCTCTCATCATGTTTTTACTTGTAAATGAATGAATAATTTATCTATGGCCTAATGGATGAAATTGCAACTAATGTGTTGATGCATCAATGTCTCTTAGTGAGTCTCAGATGAGCATGAGGGCCCTATCCTCACATATGTTGTTTAAACTTGTAGATTACATAATTGTGACATGCTTGACGAAATGCCTGTCATGGGTAGTAGGGGTCTAATGAAGTCCTTGTTCAAGTAGTTGCATTTGTATCATTGTTATGGTGTTATCTTTTAGTTTTGAAAGTGTCATTTAGTTTTGGGCAGTGACCTGGGCTCTAGGCCTAAAAAAGTGCCTCAAATCCTAGAAACACATGCACAACACTAGGTAGAAAATTCCCCAGAGGCATGCATACCCATGTTGTGGGAGCACCTAGAGCCTCCTGGATGCATGCTTGTCCATATCAAGGGAGCATACGAGGGTTTAAGGGTCTAAAACTTTAGTTGGTCCCAAGGTTTGGTTACCTGAGTGGTTGGGATGGATCCTGGGAGTTCTATTACTGATGTGGAAGATCTATGTGGTGTCTTTCCATCGATTCCACTTCCTTAAATAACACATAAGGAGTCGAATCATATCATAGTAACTTCTCGTCACATGTTTACCACAGTTGGACGGTTACTTAGGTAGATGTGGGAGGATGGTGTTACAGAGTGGTATCAGAACATGGTTCACCCCTCAGACTGGATGGGTTGTGTGTTGGTCATGCATTCATGTCGGTTGCATATGTGTTTCTTGTGTTGTGAGACCATGTGCTTGTTGTATTTGTATGGTATGGGTTATGGTTGCAGTGAGATCACCATGGGAAGTTGATGGTGTTGTTGTGGAGTTTTTCGTCATGAGTGTATGGTTGATTTTGCATTGATTATGCACGATAGTATTCACATGTGGTCAAGTGTATAGTGATGTGGTGGTCATTTTCATGCATGAGGTCATGGTGTGTGTTGTCGATATGGTCATGCATTGATGATTGGACTGTAGCTAGAATGATGGTTATATGGTTATATGCTTATGTGTTATATGTATAGATGTTATCATGATTATATTATACATGTATCACATTGATTGGTTGATCTTACAGATGAGGTATACTCCCCAAAATATGCTAAGGTACATTGGTTTATTGTGATTTGGTTTAGCTGACATGATATACCTTGTAGGAAGAATATCAAAGATGACTAGCAAGATGGTAGACTACGTTTCTCGAGAATATACCTATGGATAAGATGAGAAAAGTGGTGTTAGGAATTCTTCTGATTTGGAAGACACATTGAGAATCTTGAAGTCATAAATAAGGTGTTGTAAGGCAGACAATGACAGAATCATATAAGCACAAGAGAAACAATCAGAGGTAAATGTAATGATACTTCAAAGTTTGTCGGAATTGCAACGAGAGGGACCACTTCGGATCAACCATGAGCAGGAGGACAGAACTAATGGATGATATGGCTATAGATATCATAGTGGGCGCAGGTCAGATAGAGATGACACAAACAAAGATGGTAGGTTCTTGGACACTCCATATAAGAGAGGTGATAGACATAGGTACTATTATAGTTATGATTCTGATAGGCAATATGATCGACATTGTTATCATCCTTACAAGAGGAGTGATAAGGGATATTTGATGGATGAGTTTAAGAAATAAAATCCACCTAGATTTGATGGAGAGATAAAGAAATCATAGGATGAAGAGTCATGGTTGCTTGGTATGACGAAGTTTTTCAAGTTGCATGCTTACTCAGAGAACATGAAAGCCATAATAGCTACATTCCGTCTCAAAGGTAAAGCAAATATTTGGAAGGAAGATGTGAAGAATGTAAGAGGTATTCATGAGAAGGACTTGACTTGGAATGAGTTCAAGAGACTATTCAAGAAGAAGTAACTATCAGAGAGATACTATGATGGAGGGGAAAAAGAATTTTATGATATGAAGATGGGACCTATGAACGATGAGGAGTACACTAGTAGGTTCTTGGAGATGTTGAGGTATGTGCCTTACCTCAAGGAGGAGAAGGAAAAGGTTCAAAGATTCATTAGTGGATTATCGATTGCATTCAAAGATAGGATTGAGTTTGATGAGCCTAGATCATTGGAGGAGGCCATTCGGAAGCTAAAGCATTTTTACGAGCAATCAAAACGTAGATCTGAGACTAAACCAGATTGGAAAGGTAATGCAGAGAAAAAAGGAAAATGGGACAAGAAGCGAACAAGACCCAAAGATACAGGTAATAAAGAGAATGAAATGCCATCTAAGAAGTTCAATGCATCTGACAGAGGATAGGAACTTCGATCTGAGGAGCAAAACAAGGATGTAAACTGAAAACATAAAGAGTGTTGGACTTGTGGCAAAGATCATCGCATGAGAGATTGTCGTTAGCATCAGGGTGGTAGACCGCAGATCTATAATGCTCAGGAGGTACAGATAGTGGGAGATGTTGGGCAGAGTATTCCTAGGATCTATGCAGCATTGGATACAAGACAGGCAAACCATCGGGCACCTATTATTGAGATAGACGGTAAGCTTTGCGATCAAGTTGTTTCTATTTTTATTGACCCTGGATCTAATTATAGTTATGTTAATCCTAAATTGGTGGATAAGTGTGGTTTGAATAAATAATTGCATGTAGAGTCTTTGTTATCACAGTTGCCTACAAGTACAAAGAAGCAGGTTCATCACTAGGTAAGAGATTGTACATTTTATTTGAATGGTATGCCTACCTTAGCACATTTGAATGTATTACCATTGGGATCATACAATATGTTGTTGGGCATGGATTGGTTGTACCTTCATAAAACCAAGGTAGATTTCATGACAAAGCCATTGAGTGCTTGGATGACAATGGGGAACAAAGAGTTTTGCAGGATAAGAAGAAAACAACATTAGTTAGAATGGTAACAACTATGCTGGCCAAGCATAGTCGCAGGAAAGGGTATGTGTTATTTGCTGTGCACATTTCTAGTGACAAAGTTAAGGAAGTTGAGGATGCAGATGTTTTGAGTAGGTAACCAGTTCTACAACAATTTCAGGATGTATTTCCTATAGATATTCCAGAGTTTCCACCTCATAAGGAAGTAGATTTTTCTATTGAGTCGGTGCTAGGGGCATCTCTGAGACGAAAGGCACCTTACAAGATGAGCACTCCAGAGTTGGTAGATTTGAAGATGCAGTTGAAGGAAATGTTGGACAAGGGATACATTAGGCCAAGTGTATCGCCATGGGGTGCACCAATATTGTTTGTGAAGAAGAAGGATGGTATTCTCAAGTTGTGCATTGCTTACATGCATTTAAACAAAGTGACCATCAAGAACATGTATCAATTATCGAGAATTGATGAATTGTTTAATTAGTTGAAGGTAGTAATAATGTTCTTGAAGATTGATATGAGATCTGGATATCATCAGGTGCGCATTAAAGAAGAGGACATCTACAAGACAACATACCAGACTAGGTATGGGAACTATGAGTTTGTTGTAGTTCCATTTGGTTTAACTAATTCTCTATCTACCTTTAGGTGCTTAATGAATAATGTGTTGTGTCCAGAACTGGACAAGTTTTTTATTGTTTTCATTGATGATATATTGGTATATTCTAAAAATGAATAAGAGCATGCCGATCATTTAGCAACAGTGTTGATATTGTTGAGAGACCATCAGTTGTATGTTGAGATCAACAAGTGCAGTTTCCTTCAGACTGAGGTACACTATTTGGGACATGTGGTTTCGAAGGATGGCGTAACAGTGGACACAGAAAATGTAAGAGCTATCATGGAATGGGCATCTCCCAGGAATGTGGATTAGGTGAGATCTTTCATAGGGTTAGTAGGTTATTACAGGAGGTTCATCAGGAACTTCTCACAGATTTCTTATCCTATCACATCATTGCAAAGGAAAGGAAAGAGGTATGAATGAACAAAGGAGTGTGTGGCCAGTTTTGAGCAGCTCAAGCAGTTGTTGATACATGTACCAGTGTTAAAGATTGTAGATCCGAACAAAGAGTTTGTAGTATGTATAGATGATTGCAAGAGAGGACTTGGTGGAGTCCTTATGTAGGACGGACAGGTGGTGTGTTATGAGTCACGGAAGATGAATGAGCATGAGTAGAACTACCCAACACATGATCCTGAGTTGGCAGCGATCATACATGCATTGAAGATGTGGAGACACTATCTTCTTGGCAGGAGGTTTGTATTGATCAGTGATCACAATGGTTTGTGTATCTATTTGACCGACTGAATCTGAATGGCAGGTAGGCTCGATGGTTGGCCATGATCAGTGAGTTTGACTTTGATATCACGTATATCAAAGGTAAAGAGAACTTGGTGGCAGGAGCTCGTAACATACATATATAGGTAAATCACATAGCAACTATGAGATCTTATGGGACATATTTACAGGATAGGATCTTGTAGTCAGGTCAGCAGGATGACAGGTATATGGAGGTTGTGCACAGGTTGCAGTATAGTACAAGTACAGGTAGTGGTACATGTCTAGGTAATAGTACAGGTACATGTAGTGGTACATGTACATGTACAAGTAGTAGTACGTGTACAGGTACATATGGTGGTATAGGTAGTGGTACAGGTACAAATGTAGGTGCATAGGATGTGGACTATCATCTCATGATAGATGGATTGGTTAGGTTTAGAGGCAAGATATATGTTCCAGAAAATAATGAGCTCAAGAAGGTGATCTTGAGGTAGTTTCATGCAAAACCGTATTCAGATCACCCAGGTTATCAGAAGACGCTGACAATAATGAATAAATTCTATTATTGGCCGAATTTGAAGAGAGACGTAGCAGAGTTTTCGGCTAGGTGCTTGGATTGTCAGTAGGTGAAGGCAGAGTGTAAGCATCCAGATAGACTTTATCAAAGGTTTGTCGAGGATAGTGAGACAACATGATTCCATCATGGTAGTGTTGGACATGTTGACAAAGGTATCACACTTCATTCCAGTGAAGTCTACATTCTATGCAAGTTATGTAGCACAGGTCTTCATCAAGGACATGGTCAGATTGCATGGAGTTCTGAAGAAGATTGTATCAGACAGGGATGCAAATTTCACTTCCAAGTTTTTGAAGGAGTTATTTGTAGGTTTGGGCACAGAGTTGCCCTTCAGTACAACTTATCATCTACAGACAAATGGATAGACAGAGAGGCTCAATAGGATATTGGAGGACATGTCGATGATTTTTACAGGTCTATTTGGGTACATCACTCTCATCATTCAGATCAGTACTATTAGAGCTAATCAAACCCTAATTCAATTGCTACATGCCCTAGACAAGTCACCACATTGAACGCCATCATTCCTAAGAGTTTCCTAACCTGAAGACATCCTGAAATGAGTCCTTGAGGGACCAGCGCAACCTTGGTCAGGGGTAAGTGCTCTGCAAAGCACTTAGGCCCATTCAAGCCTGCTCTACAGAGAAACTAGGCCCACTTTGACCTACGTTGGGCAAGATTGAGTGAAATATTCATAGGGTTCTGGGAATATTCTTTCATTCTAGAAGATTCCCACCTCTTATCCTCTCCTATGAGCTTGATATTGGATAGGGAATGAATCAAATAACCTCCTATCCTCTCATCCCTTCCTCCATGGAAACTAACTCCCAAATTGGAGAGCCATTCAATGCCCAATTTATGACAAAACTACCTCCATTTCCCTATAAATTGAGCACTAATCCTAGTGATCAAGGGTTGTACTTTGAGAATTTGTAAGGAGATACTGTTGGTGTGAGGTTTGAGATTGTAAGCAAGTATTGTTATGCTGCCAGAGTGTTGTGCTTATGGTGTGATGAAGGATGGAACTCAAGTTGGATGAGTGACATGGGATCAGACTTCTTGGTTGTAACTCTTCCTTCTACTTAATAAAGTTGTTTACACCTTTTCCCATATTCTTGTCTTTATGTATGATGATTATATGTGTAAATGCTTTCGATTCCATTTTCTTATAGTAGATAGATCTCTTTCTTTGATTGGTTTTTATCATCTGTTTATGATTGCAGGTACTTATCGAGCGGATTCAGTTCGAGAAGGAGCGACAGGAGCCATTCAAATGAGAAAAAGGGAGCAAAAGATAACAAGTAGGTCCCTTGTCTTGTTTATCTTCTATAGAAAAAGGTTAAACTCTTTAAATCTGTTGTTCTAGGTGTAGCTACCCACATAGGGAAATTGTATTTATCTGTAGATGCAAAATTCCACATAACAAATTGGTGACCATACTGGGGAACGATCATCGTTCCCGGTAGTTTACCTTCATCCTAGTACACCATAGTAGACTTTACTTGCTTCCATTGATCTTGTTTCATCCTTTTTGAAGTGTTTTTTGGTAAAAATTGTGCTTGAAAGCCCCTAAAATGGACTCTCTGGCACCAATGCAAGCTTGGTCAGGACACAGAGAGCTACAGAGCACCCTTCGCTTGAGGACAATGCTCTAAAGTGCACTATCTCCCATTTAAGGTTGCGTTGATCCTCCTTAGGTAAAAAATCCCACCTTTGACTTGATTTTTCCCAAATTTCGTTATGTTTTTGCTTGCTGAAAGATCAATGATTATTGTACTTCTGAAATCAATCTGTGTTTCCTTTTCTAGCCCTACTTTGGCCTTGATTGTTTATTGTTTCTTAAATGATTTCTTTATCACTATAAATTCATCATCAAATTTAGTTTATAGTCGATTAATCTTTGCTCAAAAGAAAGTGTCGTAAAAGTCTTCATTTCTTTCGAAAAGGAACTGTTGTAAAGTCTTCATTTCTTTCGAAAAGGAATTGTCGTAAAGTCTTCATTCTTGCAAAAAGATTGATTGATTGTATGTGCATTAGTTTCCTTTTGTTTATTTCAACACTAAAGGGACTGAAAAGAAAAACTTTCATTTTGCATATTGTAGTTTGTAAATGCTTAATAGGAATAGCTAGGGAAATTGCATTAGCTGTGCTCTTTGCTCTTTGTCAAAGATCTGATTGCTCTATCCCTTACTAGCTACGATTTTCATTGTTAATCGAATGAAAGAATGTTTCTCATGTTAATTGCATTCTAGGAATTGCAAACATACATTGTGTGGTGAATTGCAACCTAATGCATAACATTTAAAGGTCTAGGCTAGAGACGTGTTTCGACGTTGTGAAAAATAGCAGTTGCCGCTAACTTGTCTGCGATACATTCCAAGTGTGATACCTCATTCCACATATGTAAGTGATCCAAGTGGATGTTGGTGGCCACCCACCTAGCCAATTTGGACCCCCACAACTGTCTCTTTCAGTTTTTTCAGTTTCCTAGGTTGTAGCATAGTTTACTATTTTTAGCATTTTTTCGGGTCCTGAACTTCCGGAGCCGTTTTGAGGCCCTAAGCGACGTTTTTTTGGGAAATCTGTGGGCCAAGATGGGTCCATGGACTGATGTTTCCCTTCCCAAAGTGGTAGTTCTCGGATAT
>APFE031625949.1:0-11888 GCA_000404065.3 Pinus taeda | reverse complement strand
ATATTAATTTTATTAATTGTTTTATTGTTTTGATTATTTAGGTTTGACCTAAATATTATTTTTATTTTTATTTTTAGATTATTCATTTCATTAAATTTTTCCATTTTGATTAATTATTTTCCTTAACTCAATTTTAACAATCATTTCTTTATATTAAACTATTATTTCTTTAGTCAAATCTAACCATTTTCTTTATATGAAAATATTATTTATTTAGTCAAATATAAATCTAACAATTTTCTTTATATGAAAATATTATTTATTTAGTCAAACCTAACCATTTTCTTTATATGAAAATATTATTTATTTAGTCAAATCTAACCATTATATCATAAGAGCTCATTTTTTTTTTCCCTTGATGCCAAGATCTTGTCCTTCATCTTGTCTTGAGGATGAACCAATAACTTTGCTGATGTGATTTTTACGGAAAGTTTTCTTACTTTTCACAATATGGATCACAAAAGCTTAAATTCAATAATGAAATCTATTGGAATTAATAAAGTCAAGATAAGTTTGGATGTTAAAATAAATTTATTTTAAATTAGAATTTATCAAATATTTAAAAGATTTAATTTTATTATGGATGAATATAAATTTAAGATTGTGTGTTCTCAAGTCCAATATATTAGAGATGTTGTAATGTTTAATATTTTTCAAGATAAATAAAAAACATAAAATTAATAATTTTACAAAAATAATAATTAAAGCTGCCTAGATCCCTATCTTAACTCTAATCTATTGAGCTAGGAGAGGACCCAAATATTTTAAGGATGCAAGATCTTTTAGAGTGAAAAGAGATTGATCTCTCTCATCCTAGAATAATCCCTCTCATAATTTAGTAGATAAGAATTAAGATAGATTTTAAATAGATCAAAACTCTAAAAAATGTAATTTTTTAAAAGAAAGAAAACATATATTATATATATATATATTATATATATATATAATTTGAACGCAGTTGGTTATTTTTTATATATTGCAAAAAAAAGGGGAAAGGAAGCTAGCTCCTTGTACAGTTAAAAGCGGGCTGGAATAAAAGTAATGCGTAAAAGGGAGCATAGTCCCCACATCTACTTCAACAACCCTGTTTCTTATAAACTTCAAAAACTATGGGATAACTTCCCAAAATTTGACTTGTAAACTTAAGCCACGCGAAGTAACCAAACCCGCACTTAACTGTGATAAAAAGCAAACTTAACCATAAACCCACACTTAACTTTAGAAAAGGTGGACATAAACACAAACACACGGGAACCCAAATTCTGCTTTTCCAAAGCCATGTCGTGATTTTTGAAACTTACCTTTATTAGGCTCATCTCCACCGTATATTTCCTCCGACAGATCTGATGGACACCACCGAACATCGATCCTTCAACTTGCACGTCACTCGACAACCGTTGATCCACATGCGATAGATCCAACAGCTAATAGGCATTTCAGGTGGGAAAAGCGCGTGGAGAATACCCACCAGATAAAACGGTATTCTCACCCCACCTACTTGCTATGTGTCCAACGGTGAGTGGAATTGGGGGGTTCCCTCCTGAAACCACTTACTGCTTAATCACCTCCTGAAAAACCATTCCTGCTTAATCTCGCCTTTTCTCTTTGACTAAGTCTCAAGCACGTTATCGCCCGATGACCCTTGATCTGCCACCATCGAGTTCCTCTCCCGGAACTACTGATGTCATTCCTCATCTATTGATCTCTGGATCCAACGGTTCTTATGTGATGATTCTTCATCTGTCTCCTCACTCTATCTTTGCGGAAATTATTCACTGTTTTGTGGGTTCTGTTCCTAATGTAATGGTCTCCGTTGAGGAGAGACTTGTTCTTGTTGAAAGCCATACTGTCTCAGGTTGCCTGGGAGCTTGCGCAAGTGAACGTAGAGACTTAACTGTTACTTGCATTACCGTTACGATCCAGGTGTTCGTGGATGACATGACTAATGCCGCCTTCGCCCAGGAGAGGAGGACAAATGAAATCTTGTTTCATCATATAGTGTAGCTTTTTGGGACTCTGAGTGTCGTGTGCTCTAAACAAGGCTGAAAATAGTTGAGAACCTCTGTTGACATATATCCTCTGTTTTCCTCATGTTATCTCCATCTTGAGTTGGTTTTTTGATTTTTTCCCCCCTGTTCAATTTCTTGCGATGTTCTTCGGATCAATATCTTCTTTCTCGATCCTCATACTGGATGAGGGGGTCATGGTATACTTTCTTCATATACTTCATTATTCTCTTTGACAACCCCAACTGGTCTGTCAATTTATTTGTTGGCATGGCTATCAACGTCCTTATTTTGGTTTCTCAGGACATGCTTTATGGTTAATTTTCCCAGACTTTCAAAACTTGTTCTGATCCTTTGATAGATTTTGTTGACGGCTATGCTTTTGAAGTCCCTTTTGGCATCCAATGCAACTATTATGATAGCTGAGTCCCCTATTATTATAGGGTCCTTGATTGCATTTTTGTTTAAAAGCCTTGTGCCTAGGAGAAGGCTATATGCTTCAGCCTTGTTGTTTGTCATTTCTCCAAGGCTCCATTCATAGGTTATTGTTTTTTGTCCATTTAGATCTAGTATAAATCCTCCTACCCCTACTTTACCTGGGTTATTTTTTGCAGCTCCGTAAAAAAAGAGAATGTGTCTCCTTTGTTCTTTTATCCATCCTGCAAATTCTTTGTCCTCCAATCTTAATTTCCAATTCTTGTTTATGTGGAATTCTTTATTTTTTGCTATAGTTGTTGCTTTTGCTTTGTTTTCTAACATTGCTTTACTGTTCCGGTCTTTCTCTTCTTGTTGTAAATTGTTTTGGTCCATTTTTGAGATTCCATTTGTACTTATTATCTCTGCAACTTGGCTCCAATTTGCTAGGATCTTGCCTAGATTTGGCTTTTGTTCTTTGAAAAGGCATTTGTTTCGGGCTAAACAAATTTGCCAACACATGATTGAAGGGAGACATTTCCATATTCTATTTATTGTTGCCTTTTTTTTCTTTGTATATGGGTAGATTTTATCCAAGTTTTTATGAAGAGTTGTCAACTGAATTGTTGGATTTACGTTTATTTCTAAAGGACTTGTTAACTGTTTCCAGCACTCTCTTATCACCATACAATTAATGTAGAGGTGTTGGATTGTTTCTTCCTCCTTTTGACACATGACACATTTTGAGGGCCCTTGTATTCCTTTTTTTTTAATTTTCAGAAGTAACAATTTTACCTTTGAGAAGGGTCCAGGTGAAGAATTTAATTTTGGGCAAACTCTCAGAATTCCAAGCCGCCTTCCAAAGACTCTAGTCATTTTGATTATGAAGTTTTTGGAGGAGGTTGTACCCCGATTTCACTGTGTAATCCCCTCCATTTGGGTTCCAAACAAAGTCATCCTGCTCTTCTATGTTGATGGGCGCGACCGCTGCCAGATGGACTTTTAAAATTTCCCACTGACATTTTAGTCTTGGTGGTGTAGCCAGCTGTTTCCATCTTACCCAGTTATTCTGATCCCAACCCGAAATAGAATAAAGAGTGTTAAAACTTTGCTCTTCCATCCATCTCTGAAGTCCCCTTAAATTTTGTTGTTGATTTAAGGGGTTTTTCCCCATTATTCTATCCTCCTAGATAGAAATTATTTTGCCATTCCTTGGATTTTTGGATATTTGATCTCTAATAAGAGGAACTATCCTTTTAACTAATTTCCAGATTTGGGTGCATGGCCTGTCTGGAATCGTATCAGTGGGCAGCTTTGTTCTATGACAATTTAAGTATTTCATTGTTAGTACTTTTTCCCACCAGTGACTGTTCCCATTTATCATTCTCCAAATAATTTTTGTCCCTAGAGCAGTGTTCATTAGTCCTAGTAGGTGTATTGCTATACCTTCTTTTTTATAGGGAAGAGTAACTTGCTTCCATTTAACAAGGCTGAATTTTTTATTATTTTGTTTTCCTCCTTGCTAGAGGAAGCTTCTAATTATCAGTTCCATTTGCTTGTGGGCACTTGCTAGAGCCATAATGATTGCATACTGATATATAGGCAAGGACGAGAGAAGTGCTTTAATAAGCATCACTCTTCCTGCCAGGTTGAGCCACATCACTCCCCAATTATGAGTTTTTTCCCTCATTCTCTCCACTTGCCTGTTCCAAACTTCTGATTTTACCACTCCCTTTGCTAAGGGCAACCCTAGATAAGTGAAGTGGCTCCAATTTATTTGTACATGTGTTTCCAGTATTTGTGAGATACGTTGCATTGTTTTTGTTGGGGTATTCCAGCAATAAATTCGGCATTTGGAGTTGTTTAAAATTCTTCTTGAGGCTAGAGGAAATTCATCCAAGACTTTTTTGAATTGTTTTGCTATGATGTAGGATGCCCCGCCTATGAGAAGTGTATCATCTACAAAGAGAGAGTGGTTTAAATCTTTGACTCCTCTCAATATTTGGATCCCTACTTATTTTTTTCTCTTTTCTCTGATTTTCAAGCATAACACTCATCGATTTAGCCATGATGATGTATAAGAATGGAGAAAGCAGATAGCCTTGCCTCAGCCCTCGTGTGCTTTGGAAAAATTTACTGGGTCGACCATTGGTTAAAGGAGCTATCCAAGGATTTGACATACATGCCTAGATAATCTCTATGAAATTTGTTGAAAAGCCAAACCTTTTGAGAGCTGTTGCAAGAAAGTTATGGTTAACTCTATCAAAAGCATTAGCCATATCTAACTTAACAATCATTCATCTATCCTTTCTTTGGATACTGCTGTGGATAGCCTCCTGTACAATTATCACATTGTCTGTGATTTGCCTCTTGGGGACAAATCCTCAGTTTTCTGAAATTATTTCTGGAAGTAATTTTTTCATTATGTTTGCTAGGATTTTGGTAAGTATCTTATAAGATGAGTTGCAAAGGGAGATTGGCCTATATTTTTTAAAAGTTGTGGGATTGGGTTCTTTGGGAATGAGGGCTAGGAAGGAGGATTTTGTATTTCCTCCAATCTTTTTTTTTTGGAAAGCATTTTTGAGCATTCTCATTAGGTCTTTTTTGATAATTTCCCAATGTTGTCTGTAAAAGGCCATTGTAAACCCATCTGGACCTGGTGCCTTGTTAGGGTGGAGATTCCACACAACTTATCTAACTTCTTCCTCAGTAATTTCTTTGTCTAATTCCTTGTTTTGCTGGTTGTTTTTTTTTTTTTATATGTTGCAAAGTTTATTCATTAGCTACCTGCTGGTCACTTGTTGAGAGGAGTTCTTTAAACTGCTTTTGGGCTACGTTTTTTACTGCTTCAACTCCTTTTATTTCTTAACCATTTACTTGAATCCGTTCAATCTGATTTTTTGACCTCCTTATTTTCATTGTATTATGAAAGAACACTGTATTTTTGTCTCTGGATTTTAGCTAGAGGCATCTTGATTTCAGTCTGCTTTCCTCTTCTTCTTGCCTATTTTGCTTATATATTTCCAGATACATTTCCTTTTCTTATATATCATCTTTTTTACTTTCTTCCTTGTTCTCTTTTTCCTTACAAAGGTTATCCATTTTTTTTGCAATTTGATTTTCCTAGCTTTGTCCTAGAGATCATTTTCTCTTGCCCAATTTTTTAAGTGCATCCTTAGGTTCTTTAGCTTAGTTTCCCAAACACACTGGGGAGATCCTCTAACACTTTGTT
The DNA here is from genome assembly GCA_000404065.3 of Pinus taeda. NCBI lineage: Eukaryota > Viridiplantae > Streptophyta > Pinopsida > Pinales > Pinaceae > Pinus > Pinus taeda. Next base: position 6,236 of record APFE031625949.1, on the reverse strand, counting down.
TCCAACTGTCCTTTATTTTTTTGTCAAAATATTCCTTGCTGTCCCAAATTAAATTATATCTGAAGGGAAGGGGTCCTTGATTTTCCAGCTTTCCCAAGGTTAGCACCATCGGCTTGTGATCTGAACCTGAGTTGTGAACAATTTTACTTTTCACAAGAGTGTAAGCAACTGTTATGCTTTCATGAATAAGAATTCTGTCCAACCTTTCTTTTATGTTGCTTTTTCCAATTCTTTTGTTGTTCCAAGTGTATTTTCCATTGCTTGGTGGAATGTCTATTAATTTGTGTTCTTCTAGTATTCCTTCAAGGGCTTCTCTTGACGGATCGTTGTGGAATATTACGCCAAATTTTTCTTCTGTATTCCTTATCAGATTTAAGTCTCCTCCCAGGATTAAGTGCTCACTTTGTCTCTCTGTTATTTATTCTTTAACTGATTTCCAGCATTGTTCTTTCTCTCTATAGTGATTTGGAGAATACACATTTATAATGCTATATTGTTCTTTTGTATCGAGATTCCTCAACTTTGTTCCAATCTAGTGTCTGCTGATTTTTTGGGTCATTAATTCCCATTTTCTTTTATCCCAAATGGTGCTCATTCCTCCTGATGCTCCCGTGGCTTCTAATGCTACTTCTTCATAATTTTTTAGTTTTTGAATCATTTTTTGATTTTCTTGCTTGTTTAGTTTGGTCTCTTAGATCATATATATGTCTGGTTGTTCCTTGTCTAAAATATCTCTAGTTTCATTGACTTTAAAGGAGGTGCCAAGACCGCGACAATTTCAAGAGACCACTATCATTATTTACTGGTGTGTTGGTGTGATCCTCCCTTTCCTTTTTGCTGAGTTTTTTCATGACTTCCTGTTTGTTTCCCACGGAATGAATCCATTGGCTGTTGCGTTCTTAGGGCCATTTCTTTAGCTACTGCCTCATTTATGATTTCTTTATTGGATTTCCTTCCCACTTTTTTTTGTTGATCCCAGGCTTGGGGGATTTCTTTGGCTTTGTTTCTAGTTAGAATGCGGTCCACTAAGGGAGGAGGTGGGGAGGATACAGGGTTGGGGGTGGATATGAGAGCTAAAGAGGTAGGGTTTGAGGGAGGGGATCTGGGAGAGGGTGGATCAAAGGAGTCTTCTAATGACTCAAAAGGATTTAGAGTTGTGTGATCAGGACGAGTAACCTTCGATGGAGGCTAAGAGGTTGTTTCATTTGCTTCTTAGGACTGATACATATTTGATGTTGTCTACTTATTGCTAGGTTTTTTCCTTTTCACTTGTTTCAATGTAGGTTCTTGCTCTTCTACATTTTCATGCTCTATTTTTTAAGACACCTATTTGCAAAAAGACCATACTCATGACATACCTTGCATTTAAATGGTATTTTCTTGTAGTTCAGTTGCTGAACGTGTGTCCATTGGTCAACCTTGATCTTTATTGCCTCTGGGAGGCCTTTTCCGAGATCTACTTCCACACATATTCTTGCGTACACATGCATGCTGTCTTTTGGCTCACATCTGTCAATATATTTGCCGATTGCGTTTCCTATAGCCTTTACAGGTTCGTCTCCCCAGCAGTGAAGAGGAAGATGCGTGAGCCTGACCCACACATGCACTGCATTCGAGACATCCATCTCTAGATCAAAGTCTGGCGTCCCCCTGTTCAGGTATAAACCTCTGGAGTCCATGAAGTAAGGTCAATTTCTAAATATCAGATCTCTGTCCTCCTTTGTTTCAAAGAGAAAGGTGTAGTATGCCCTTCCATAGAATCGTATTGCTATCTTCCCATGTGTGGTTGCATTCCAGTTTCTTTCCACCCGTTTTTGCACTGATTTGGGTGAAGGTCATAGCCTTGTGAACTGTCCAACAAGTCTGTGTTCTGCCAGAGATATGGCTGCCCTTCTTGGAAGTGCTGGAGGGAGAGAAATATCTGGGATACTTTCAAGTTTCTTTACAAATTTATTGACCGATGGCCTGTTCCTTGGAGCTCCATTCTCTGTGATTAGAGATGCGAAAGCTTCTACGTTTTCTTCATTCCCTGGCTATGTGGAAGAGTGAGGATCTCCCTCCTCAGAGGGCTGCATGGTCTGGTTGGCCTCAACAGTAGGAGGCTGCCAAGGGATGGATTTGTAGGGGCAACGATAGCTAGGTCAGTAGCAGGAAAAAACCAGTCTTAATATGTTATTCACACATAATTTATTATAATTAATAAATAAATTTATTTATAATAACATTATTAAATTGATAGGGAAGCATGAGTGGAGGTTTTTGGTCCTAGCCAACAACAAAATGTCTCGAACGAAGAGCAACATCTGGAGCTAAGTGGTGGAGACCAAACAAATCCACCTTTGCAGTCTTAACATAACATGCAACATATTGGTTTGGGAGAGGACATCCTAGTGGAACTGCCCCAACAAACAGACGCAATTTTGGAAGACTATAGAAGAAATGTTGCTTTTGGATGTAAAGTGAATGTAAAGGTGTTGACTTATTTCCAGTTTGATTAATATAAAGTTAACCATTTTAAAAATTGATATCTATATTAATTAATTAATATAATAATAACTAATGTTTAATAATTAATAACAATATAATAATTATTGTTAATTTAATTTATTAATATTTTTATTAATATTTTTAAATAAATAGAAGAGTAGGTTTTAGTAAAAACTTCATTATACAATGACATAATTTTATTTTTTTTTAGAAATTGTAATTAAAATGTTGAAATAGTTTTTTCCAAGAATGTTTCTTCTTGAATTACAATTATGGAATTTTGGCATTTCGAAAAAACATCATTACACCTTTCCTCCCGCTTAATTAGAGTGATAGTAATGATAACAATTAATAAATTATAACATAATTATTTTAAATTAGAATATAATGTTATTTGATCAATAATAACATTATAGAAGGATCACATTTCAGCGTAAATTCCATAATAACTTCAGATATTAACTACAAATGAAAGACAAAAAAAACCTTGTTTAAAAAAAACTAAAATCATATAAATTTCAAATGGTTAATTATGGAAAATAAATTATTAAAAATTAAAAAATGATTTTATATTTTACTTTCATTATCTAAAATTGCTAAATCTTTATTTGAATTTGTAAATAATTTATTTGTTCCACTTGTTTTTTTAATATTTTTTTATTAAATGGCACATGTAAATCCATCGTGAGACGATGAACATGAATTACAGCTAGACCCCATATTGGGCTGTAAAATGAGCCTCTTGGTCCAATTATATTTTTAATAAAATATTTTAAAAAATACTATCAAATTTTATTTAAATTATGTTATAAATGTTATTTAAGTTGTATGGTTTAGTAAAACATTAAAGTTTTGGAAAATATTGTCATCATTGATAAAAGACTAATATATTTTTAAATATTAGTTTAGTTAGTTTTTCCCAGCAAAAGTATTGTAATTTTCACTATCAAAGAAAATTACATGTTGTATATGCCATAGGCATAGGCATAAAAATGACCGTGGTCATATGTGAACTATTTTGTAACTGTAAGGAACCTATACAAAAAACCCTGAGAAGGGTATACTCATAGTGAACTGTTTTGTAACTGTAAGAAACCTATGCAAAAAACCCTGAGAAGGGTATATCGATAGTATCTGATCGTATACAATATTATTTACATATTCAAAATTTCACCCATGGTGATTACAGTTTTGTAGGCAAAAATATTAACACGAAAATATAGATAATTTAGGGCCTGTCAGCCCTCTGTAGATCCTGGTCCATGTATGGTGTATGGTAATACTGATAGATTTGCTCAGGTCTATGCTCCCTGATCAGCCATTCCCCTATAGGATAATTCGTTGTCGCTTTTGAAAGCCGGTCCACAGATTCATTGTGCTCACTGTAGATATGAGCACATGAAACATGATCAAAATGTGTTTAGAAAAATAAAACATCATCCAATATGGTTCTGAGTGTATATGCATGGCATGTAGAAATGCAGTTGAACCAATTAATAACAATTTTGGAATACCCATAAACTTGTAACTGTCTGCAATTTTTGTTAATAACAAAATATAAGAGATGATGAAGTGTAAGGAGCTCCACAAAGTTATTTGTGCCATCTCCCATCCCCAAACATATATGAAAATAATGTGTTTTAGATATATGGAGAATAATGCTGCCACCACAGCCCTGTTCTTGTGTTGATTCGTTGAAGTAGGACCAAGGGTGCTCTTTGTCAATGACTTCCAGAATAATATTCCAAGTCCGGACAACTTGTTCATCTACCGAGATTTCCAAATAACTATTACAAATCTTGGGGATAATCAGTGACCAAACAATATTCTTCCCCCGAAAGATGTTGTTGTTATGACACATCCAAATGTACTAGCATACCATTAGAGGAAGATTTTGGGATCTCGGATTTGTTGCTTCAGCTCACCGCCTGTTCCAGGCATTAAGTATACCATTGCCAGTCCATATGAGTGATAAATTTAAAGTATGTAGGACCTGCACCCAAACCTATTGTGTAGTAGGACATGAGAGGAAGACATGTTGATTTGATTCCTCCTCCACTCAACATAGTACACACCATGTAGGTCCCTGAAATGATCATTTTTTGAGATTTGTTCTGGTCGGGGTTTTATCCATAATGATGTTCCACATTAGGAAACGAGTGCGCAGAGGGCCTTTTAGCTTCTAGATACTACTCCACCAACTTTCCAAGTATTTGGGCTTATGGCTGGCATGGATGATAGGATATCCATCCTTTCGGGTATAGTTCCCTTTCTGTGCAAATCCCTAGATCATTTCATTATCCTCGTCCCTCAATCTCACATGCGATTTGATTAATGCCACCAAGTAAGTCCTATACTCCATGTGCCATTGAGCTGGTATATCCAAAGCCTCCCTAGATAGCCACACTTGCTGATATATAGTTGTATTGTGTGGGTCCCTAAGATGAGCTATGTTTTCCATTCTGTTATGATTTAGGAAGGCAATCAGGTCAGGAGGGAGATGGTAGGAGTTTCCACAACTAATCCATGGATAAATCCCAATGCGGACAGACACACCATTACTGATCCTCCAAGTAAGACCCCTTCTTATGGTGGGAAGGGTATTTATAACAACCCTCCAAATCACTGATATGCGCTTACTCTTCCAAGCAAGTAACCTTAACCAATCCAAGACTGTGTGTGGCCAGATGTATTTGTAGGTAACCACCTCTGAACAAAGGCTCTTGTGCTTTAGGAGAAACCAACCTAAGTTTTCCGCAAGTGCTTGAGCAAAAGCAGAGAGGTTTTTTAGTCCCCAACCTCCCCATTTTTTGGGAGTGACAATTCTACTCCATTTGACCCATGCATAGGGTTTTCCTTCCTTGTGACCCTTCCATAGGAAGTGACATCATACTCATTGAATCCTTTGTAGTATACCTTGGGGGATCCAGGCAAGGGACATCCAAAAGACAAATGTAGCTTCTAGAACCGATTTAATGCGCACAAGTTTACCAGCACTAGAGAGTATATGATGGCTCCAAATGTTTAATCTTCTTTCCACCTTGGCAATCAACCATGTCCAATCTACAATTTTCTATCCATCTTCTTTTATCCTGAAGCCCAAGTACTTCAAACCATCCTCTAATGTCAGGTTTTGGAAGGAGAAATTTTGGAGTGCAAGATAGGTCTCCTGTTGAGTATAGACTGAGAAGGATATAGTGAATTTGGCCTCATTTATTTCCATCCCAGTAGCGGTGCTAAATAGTTTCAGCACTGCAGGCAAGAGTAGTGGGCAATCTTTGAAGAGATGTTTGACCTTATGGCATTATTGACACCTTAATGGAACACCCTTGTAATCAAGGTGTTGTCGATGAGAGAAATGCCACCAATGTAGGGTTATCTTTTCCTCCAGGCCTTCTCTATTATCCAAATGTACCAGGATGTGAGCCATAGTCATGATCCCTGTTATTTCATCGGATTGATCATGTTCCAAATAAGTACCCAACACGTCTCCAATGTACTTACAAGAAGAGTCCAATATTGCATCGGAAGGCCTAGTAAACAGACCCAAATTAGCCCGGCTCCCAATTATTCCCTCTTAGGATCTAACAAGGGATCCCATCTTTTCAGCAAAATAGTGCTACTTCGATATGCTAGAAACGAGATAGTATCTGTTAGCACTTGAAATTTCACCTCAGGCTGAGACAGGCAAACCTCAAGGCTACATCAAACCATTTAGCCTCGTAGCTAGCCCTACGGGGCAGGAGAAG
>APFE031625943.1:2772-17357 GCA_000404065.3 Pinus taeda | reverse complement strand
GGTGGTATCCCTCCTCTACGAGCTCTGGGGCAATGACACGGGTAATTTTTTGCAGTGGGCAGACCTACATATGGTTTTTTGCATGGGTTTTTCACATGGTTTTGGGCATGATGATTTTTTGCCCATGGTATCTTGTAGATTTGGTCAAGGGAACTATGACTATGTTCTAATCCAGGGTTAATGGATTGGGATTCATGGATGTTTCAGCATTTATATATATGTATTGTAACATTGAAAGGAATATAATAAAAAATCAATTTGGTAGTCCCAATTTTGGGATCCGAGGGAAAATATTTGTGTATTTGTTTTTTGTTTCTCACCATTGTATAGTTTTTGTGTTTTAAGAATTCATTTGAAGGTAATTTATGTACACGATTAAAACCTACAACAATGAGCACTACGTTCTAGTCCTAGTTGCATTTCAATCAGATGGCTTTGATTTTTGAAATTTTCTCAAGGCCACTTCTATTTCTAGATGTTTCTAGAGCCACCTGGATCATTCCTCCCCACTGAGGAGCTTTTGGTCCTCCAAAAGAATGAAAATACTCTGCAACTGTTATGTTATGTTGTCTGCATGACAAGTGTCCTGACAAGTCATACTTCCTTCTCCTTCACCCTTGTTCTTTAGAGCCATAAGTAATGAACCGACACCTACATCCTCTACAAACCTGTATTACAATCTTTGGAAACTACATGCTCAATCACATGACCAATAATGACCCAAGAAACCCCATACTTTCCAAGAGTTTATAACCATACTCTGTGGTCAATTTTACATCATAATAGAAACCAATAACCCAGCTATCAATAAAAGGCCAAAACATCATCATTTATTTAATAAGCGATGGAAAACATATCATCACTTTTACAATTATACTGCAACACATGATTTACAAAATGTGTCCATGACAAGCTACTATATCTAGTAAAAACATCTCTTACTCAACAAAGTGAACCACTAGGAATGTGGTGAATTCCCTTGTTAAACATCTTCACCAGTTGGTTTCTGCATGGGAACTTTGTCCTTAAGATGTTGCTCTAGATGGAGCCTCCAACATGTGGCTCTTTGATGTCCACCTCTGTTGCAGTGACTGCAAAAAATATTCTTCCTCTAGACCTACTTAACCTTCTTCCTTCCTTGATTTGGAGAAGGCCTTTCATGCCTCATCCTCTTTCTTTCTACCATTCTCCTCCAGAACTTAGCAACCACATGGTTATGCAACCCACAAAACTACATGGTTTTCTAGGCCATGATTTCTACTCATCATTAATAATATGATTGTAATCAAAATGAACTTTAGAATATTGAGACTTTTTAAATCTCTCTTGATTGTCTCTAGTGTGATATTGGTGATGAGATCTTGTCTTAGCTCTTCCTTTGCAATGTGCACTATCATGGGAGGATTTTGATGTGTTCCAATCATCCTCTTTCCTCGATGGCTTTGACAATGTCTTGGAAGTTTCTGCTGCCTTCAAGAACGCTCCTTCAGTGTACCCCAAACCTGCAAATAGAGGTCTTTGTACAACCTCCAATGGCTGAGTCATTCCTTGGCCATTAACACCAAGTCCTCCTCCTTTATACCCCATCTTGGTAAGGAGTCTCATGTCAGTTCCTAAAATAGGTATCTCCATGTTTCCAACAAAAATAACGTCATGTGAAAATGAAACTAAAGAACAATCATATTTTTTACCTTAGCTATCGATTCTGAAGTAGGTGATGGTGGCTTCGCTAAGCCTTCATTGTGCTTCAACTCTTCCAAGGCCTCTTCCATGGCTTGTAATTGAAGCTACAATTTCTGCTTCTCCTATTTTTCTTCTTGTAGAAGTCTCCTCAATTCAGCATTCTCTGCCTGGAGGCTCTAATTGATCTCCTCATTGGAATGATGAGAGGATGATGAAGACGAAGTGTGATGTAGGAAAGTGTTCCCTCTGTAGACAAAGGCAGCCCCTCTAGCCCTAGAGTTGGTCTAGACACAACAAAGACATATCAACAATTTATTTCCTTAAACAATCATCGTTGGAGGCCTACCTCAAACCGGTGGTCGATGAAGTTCCATTGCACTACTCCAACTTCTGCTTCCTTCTCCTCAATGAATGAGTAACCTGAAATAATACAAAGGAAAAGCAACAAATCACGTAACCAGGAAACAACAATGATCTATTTATTCATAAAGTCAAGAAGTCATGAGTTATCAAGTAAATTACATACAGGACATAGGAAAACATCATTGATTGTATTAATAATGAATCAAGAGCAAGCTTACAACCAAGTCTTGACATCGCAAGCCTTCTTAGAGGGTCTAGCCAGTATGTTTCTCAAGCATTCACTCTTCAAGAATGAATCTCCCAACATGCAATGTCTCTCTCTCACTCATAAGCTTTAACACAAAGTTAAGGGCACTCCACAACCTTCCACAAGCTATCAACAATCCCACACATGTCACACCCACACCAGCTATTTATCAAACTCAAAAGCACTAGAAACACTACCCAACCAAAAGAACTAGCAGATCATAGCGAAGGTGAGTGCTTTAATAGGAGAAGAAGTCTTCATGAAATGTGGAAGGAGGATCTCATCCTCAAGGAAGGTAGCAAAAATGACCGAATTACCATACCAGAAGAGGAAGGGTGACCCAAACTATGCCAACAACTAGGTCTGGAGACATCCAAAAGGCTGACTGTTGAAACAAATTTACCCAATCTGGATTGTCGTGGGCCGTAAACTAATTCTTTGTGAACACGTCGCAAAGAGATGATGCACGCAGAATCATCATCGCAAGACACAACTCATAACATCGTGTTGAGTCTAGAAATCCAATCGTCGCAGGAAACAGATGTACACCTGCAATGGAGTCACGATGAGACCATTATGGACATGGGAATGTCGTGTATATAAAGGTTTTACTCGCGACGAGGCAGAAAATTAGGGAATGAGGGTCAAGTTGCAATAGTAGAGAGCATTTGCTTAATCTTCTTACATCAATGGGAAGATATGAACATGTTTATTTGACACATGACACAGCAGAAGGACTGAGATGAGGACAGTGAAAATTTACTATGTAACACGAAGGCTATTCACTCAAAGGGTTAGATGGAGCATCATCATATGCTCTTTCTTTCTCTTATTCCTCTCTTGCCATCTTCTCCTCATAATCTGCATACATTATGTCCACCATACATGCCATCTTGAGGAGATACTCATAGAGATTCTTGTTGTTCTCCATTTCCTTTATGGTTATACGTTCAATCATTCACACTTGCAATTCACATTAGCGATAAGACCACTCTGATACCAAACTTGATCTGGATCTCTTCAACTACCAGAATTAACCAAGATATTTTACTTATGTGATGTTAGCAGAATTGCATGTGAAAGAGCATAAAAAATCCACATGCGCATACTTTAAAGAAGAGGAAACAAAATGATGACCATCAAATCAAAGGACACACACACATTGATAACAAAGTTCACCCAATGTGGGTTATGTCTTTGGGCCCAGTGTCAAGAGTGGGGAGGCTACTTCATTAAATGCTACAAGATGATGATGAGTACATGGTACATTCTTTTTCATTACAAGAATAAATTCTCTCAACCTGAGTGGCATGTATCTCCACAAGATGTTCTCCTATAGGAACTCTCACTCATATGGGCCCTCCTTCAGCATGACAAGCTAATAAATTCTCACATCACGTGGCATACAAGTATCCTTCAACATAATGGTAATAACGACCTCAACATAAAAATCATCAACTCAAAAAATCAAAGGAAAGACATGTCATCACTGCATCATATACCTCCACTTTCGGGGATGTCCTGGAAATGCGCAAATCTACTAATGAAATGGACTACACTGTTGAATTCGTGGCGTGAAATCATGTTAAATGACTATAAACTTGGTCCATTTCTCACACTATCAAAATCTGCACCCTAAGGAATCTTGAAGATTCCCCCAAAGATTCATTCCTGGAGATGGCTGAAAAATCCATTGCTCAGATAAAAATTCTGAGCATACCACTGTGCTCCTTGTAAAATTCTGTGAAAAATGACTATAAATTTGGCATCATTAACCTCTGTAAAAAATCAGCCTCTAAGGGAATCTTTTAGATTCCTCAAGATTCTGCAAAGATTCCTCAATGTTGACCCCCTGAAATTTTGCTACTCAGATGAGGAAATGGACGACACTATCACACTCCCTATGAAATTTTGCTTCGTTTGAGTATAAAGTTGACATGATTTTGTCACTGTGAAAAATTGCCCTCCAGAGAATCTTTTAGATTCCTTTAAGATTCTACATGAGAATATTCCCCTAGAATATACCTTCCTCAAAAATAAGCTCCCCTCTTCGGCGTGGTTCCACTGCAACTTTGGCTTCCTTTGCTACCCTCGACATCCATTCAACGGCCCCCCATCGATTGAAGAAATTGAGTTTAAATACAAAACATTGGGTAGACTTACCAATGGTGGCCCCATTGGTGCATTGGTGGAGTGCTAACTTGGGGAGTGGGTGGTCTAGGTTCAAAACCTGCCCGCTGCCTAAAATAAACAATTTTGTTTGGCACATTTAATTAATTTAATTTTTGGTTGGTGTTTTGGTGTTTAATGTAACCATTAGCATCGTTTGTTGGTCGGTCACTATTGGCGGTATATGAGTGGCATAGTTAATGTTGTTTTGTTGGCACGTTAATTGGTTGGAGTGCATGTTGAAGTGGCACATGGGGCTACCCATGGGCGGGCTAAATGGTAGGCCAGGCGAGTTCAAATCCCATCAGCCCCAAATTATGGTGGAGTTTCAAACAGTCGGCCCATTTGGTCGTTATATATATATAATATATACGTTCAACGTTGTTCAGTGGGGCGGGTATGTCGGTGAGTGGCATGCCTGTCACTATTTTAATTTTTAACATTTGTGTTATGTGGGTCATGGGTCGGTGGGGGTGGCAGCTCACCAACACAACATTATATATATATATTATTTTTTATAAACCATACGATTAAAACCATTCACCAGATTTTAAGGGTTACTAGACAAATTAAGAAGGCAACAAATTCTCCCTTTTCGACCTCTGAATTCCGTGCATCAACCCTTTTCCAAATTGTTGCCTCATTAGTTGATCCGGATTTAAACAAGAACACAAAAACTTACATATATAACCATAAATACAAAAATGCAACAGAAATAACACTCCATTTCATTAATATCAAATACTATAATATGCTTACAAACAAAATGGAAATAAGACTAGCTCAAGCGATGATAGCTTATCTCTGAGAAGAGATGTGGTGGCTAAATTCCTTTGAACTGTGTTACAATGAGGCTCAAGGACCTTATTATTGAACAATAAGAGCAAACCCTAAACAACCAAAACCATAACTCGAGGAGATGTAATGTCAAGAGTTTATGGGCCCCGTTGGGGTTAGTTGGACATCCAACTTCCCAGGGTCGCGACTTGGTCATATTATCTCCGTTTGACATCCATGATACCCCGTTAGACAGATCTCTTTGAGGAATACAACAAAAGAGAAGATTTTATCCAAAAATCTCTAGTGATAGATTGCCAAAAAAATGTCGTTTAGGGCCTCAAAACGGCTTCGGAAGTTTAGGACCTGAAAAACTGTTAAAAATAGTAAACTATGCTACAATTAAGGAAACTGAAAAACTGAAAGAAACAATGGTGGGGGTCCAAGTGGAATTGATGGGTGGCCACCAATATCCACCTGGATCATTCCTCCCCCTTAGGAAGCAATGGTCCACATTGCGTTGAGTTCCTCCATGAGATGAGGAAACTTTTGCTGAACTTGGTCCATGGTGAGCCACTTGCCCTAGTGAAGGAGTTGGCCTACTTTGACAACTCGATACAGTTAGATCTTTTGCTGACGAGTGTGCCTGATTTGCGTGTCCATGATCCGATCATTTGTGGCTTGTTCCATGCAATTTGGATTTAACTCTGTAGGTGTGAGTTGTTCTGCAATATCTGATGTGTCTAGCAATGATGGGAAGTATGGTCAAAGGTGGTCCAAATTGAACACTGGGTATAGGCCAAGGAATGGGGGAATGTTGAGCTCAAATGCATTGTCTCCCATAGCCTTGGTAATGGTGTAAGGACCATATTGAAGTGGTCTGAGTTTCCAATAAGCTCTGGTAAGGTGTTCCTTTTGCAAATGCAACCAAACTTTGTCGCCCCCCTGAAACTTGTGTGGCACCCGATGTTGATCATGTCGCTTCTTGTACTTGGCATTTGATTTCTCCATAATGTCATGGAGCTTCTCGTGGATATGTTGGATGTGATTGATGAGGTTGTTTGCCTTATTGGTTTCAGTTTGGACATGAGCTGAATCTACTTAAGTAGCTGCAAATGGCATGGCCACATCAATGGGACATAGTGGCTGGAATCCCACGCACACCTTAAAAGGGTTGGGGCTAGTCGAACTATGGAGAGCTTAGTTATAGCTGTGCTAGACATAGGGGAGGCTCTCATCCCATGTGCATGGATGCTTTGAGTTGTACATGCGTAGAATGTGTATGATCATCCTATTAACGACCTCTATCTGGCCATCAATTTGAGGATGGAAAGTTGTGGACTTAGTGAGCTTGGTGTCCAGCATCAACTAGACTGGACCAAAATGTACTAAAGAACCTGTTGTCCCGATCTAAGATGATAGACTGTGGGATCCCAAAGTGTACCCACATTTGTTCAAAGAAGAGTTTGGCAGTGGCTTCCACTATGATATTCTTCTTGTAGGTAGCCATAATAGCCATCTGCGAGAATATGTCAACAACCACAAAAACACATGTTGCCATGCTTAGTAGAAGGAAGGCTCGACATGTAATCCATGCAGATGGATTCCCAAGGTCAACTAGGGGTAGGCAGAGGAGTATAGAGACCTTGCTTCTTGATGGTCGGTTTGGCAATGGCGCAAGCAGTGCAGGATCTGATGTACTTCTTGACATCTTATCGAAGATTCGGCCAGTAGAAATACTTCTACAGTACTGCCACCATTTTCTCGACCTTGAAATGCCTAGCAGCTCGACTGTAGTTTGCTTCCCAAATCATCTTGGCATGCTCGTTTGAAGGAACACAAAGGTGTCCTAGGTGGCATAATAGGGCATATTGGAGGTGAAAATATGGAACTTATTGAACCTCCAAGAGCATCTAGTATGTGTGGCCGAATTCTAGGTCGCTTTTTAGAGAAGTGACCAATCAGAAGTCTCGTGCCCACAAGAGTTGAGCACGGTGGTTGACACCATGATTGGTGGTGGACTGAGGCAATCTGCAACATTATTGGTGTTGCCCTTCTTATACTTGATATTCAAATGGAACTGTTGCAGGTATGTGGATCACTTCTAATGGTGACCATTTTACAACTTCCCTTGTGTTTGTGCGAACTGCAGGGGCCAATGGTCTGTGCGGATGATCGTTTCCTTCCCCAAAATGTAATGATTCCATTGTCAGCAAACCTTAACAATGGAATACATCTCTTTGTCATAAGTGGGATACTTCCGGACTGTGTCTGAAAGTGTGTCACTATGATATGCCACTGGATGCCCCTTTTGAGTAAGGATTGCCCCCATAGCATAGTCAGAGGCATCTGTCTCGATCTCAAATGGTTGTTGAAAGTCTGGTAATGTGAGCATTGGTGTAGAGCAGAGGTGATATTTCAACTCTATGAATGCCTTCTGTTGAGATTCAAACCAAAATAATTTTTCTTTTGCTCCTCCCTTGGTGACTTGACTCAAGGGCCAAGTGATATGAGAGAATCCCAACATGAACCTACAATAGAAATTGGCAAGGTCGAGAAAGTTGTGGAGCTCCATCAAAGTGGTTGGAGCTAGCCAATATCTAATGAATTGGATCTTGGCTAGATCCACATGCACCCCCTGTTCATCAATAATGTATCCCAGATACTGAACCTGGGTCATGCCAAAAGTGCATTTATCCAAATTGGCACATAGCTTGTGTTGCCGCAGTGTTTGGAGAACCTGTCGGATGTGGTGGGGGTGCTCTTTCCAACTCTGGTTGAAGATCCGGATGTCATCCAAGTATACCACTACAAATAAGTTGGTGAATGGCCGTAAGATGTCATCCATTAGCCTCATGAAGGTTGCAGGAGCATTCATCAACCCAAAAGACATAACCAACCATTTGAAAGGGCCCTCCTTGGCTTTGAAGGAACTCTTCCACACATCGGAGGGTTCAGTTGGTACTTGGTGATATCCTGATTTCAAGTCGATCTTGCTGAAATATTTTGCCCCCTTTAGTTGGCCCAGAAGGTCATCATCTGTGGGATCGGGTACCAATTCTGGACAGTGACCTTGTTGAGCTCCTAATAGTCAATACAGAGTCTCCAAGTCCCATCCTTCTTCTGTACCAACACGATTGGGCTCCCACAGGGCGATGAAATCAGATGGATGAGACCTTTCTACAACAGCTCCTGAATCTGCCTCTTGATTTCATCGTTCTCCATAATGGAGTGCTGATAGATTGTTCCATTGGGTAATGGTGCACCTGGGGTCATACTGATAGAGTGCTTGACCTGACAGTGCAAAGGCACCCTTGTGGGGGAGGTGAATATGTCCTCGTAATCCTCCACAACCTTGTCCATCTGTTGTTGTCGTGCAGAGGGGCCCTGTCTAGAGGTCTTGGCCACCATCTTCTTCTTTCCTTGAGGGCGTATCATCAATGTTATAGCACCAATTACCACTCTTGGTAGATTTGATGCTCTGATTACGGCCTAGGGAAACCCTTCCTTCTAGACTTGGTCCAAAATCTAAAAAACACTGTTTTATTCCCTGTATGCTACTTTTCCCTGTGATAAAAGTGTGTACACATGGGTAAGCATATATCCAACCCGCGTACATATGTTAAAACACTTTAAAAAAATAAATTTCCTTAATTTCTGGCAGAGTTCATGGGTTTTACCTATTACTCACCTCCTATTGCCCATGGCCCAACTGTTTCCCAACTGAAAAAACTAATTTGCAGAAGTATAAATAAACCTCCATGGGAAGGCCTTAATGGAGAAGATATGAGATATTGATACTATAGTGAGATTATCCCTAACCGAGTTTGACGAATCCCTATGCCTCCTGCACTCCCCAAAGCTTCAAGAAACCCTTGTTTCCTTGTTATAGATATCCTCCATCTTGCTTGAGATAACCTTGTATTGGTGATGGAGGAAGATTGCTGAAGGCTGGGAAAGGACGAATCCGAAGGATAGTTTCTCTTGGACCCAGAGAAGGACTCAAGTTGTATTTCTCCACTTTACTTGTAGCTAACTTCAATAAAAGGAATGTTGTTTTGTTTCCGATATTAAATGTTTTTATGCATCAAATTATGTTGTAATCTATTTATGAATCTTATATTGATGTATAATTAGTCATTCATTTATATGATTTAAAGTTAATATCATAAACATGCTTTATGTTTCTACCGTTGTGTATGTTCCAGTTGAATAATTTTCAGGTTTCAAGAACATCAGGAGGAGTTGAGGGTTTGCACTCTATGGGATCTACCCAAACGAAGGACATCCGGGTAAGGACACTCCTACATAGTTTAGCAGAATAAGCATTTTTGTTGATTGCCTGAGCATTTCTTGCTGTGGTTTTCCATCTGCTTTATTGGGGTTCTCAACCCAAAGCCCTAGGTTGGTTTCACTCACAACAGAATTGGCGACTCCACTGGGGATAACAATCTTGTTATTCTAATTTTGGGTTGTTTTTTTCTCAATCAAGGTTCAGTTTCTTGATTGCTTGCTTTTACAATATTTTTTGGTCCATTAGTATCTTAAGCATGAAATATGATCTTGTTGATCAAACCTTGATTTTTGCTTTTCCTAATAAAGCTTTGTATATGTTGTTTTCTTTGATTACAGTAGCGTATACATGCATGTTTCTTTAAAGCAGACTCATGTATACGTGAGTTTCTAGTATTAGAAACACATGTGCACACTTCCGTGTCTTTACACAGTCACGTATGCAATTTTTGGATTGTTTTTTCAAATATTTCTACCTAGTTAGGTCTACTACCTAGTGGTTTATGTTGTTGTATGGTCATCTGTTGTTTGGAAAATTCATTTTTCCTGCAAGCTTTCTTTTTAAAAATCTCCTTCTCACTAAAATATTTGGCCTAGGATTGCTTCTTAAGTAAGTTTGTAGTTTGTATGTTGGGTTCAAGGCTTGGTTCTGAAGTTCTTGTTTGTTCTGATCTTCCAGAACAGAAAATTGTTTTCAATTTTGTTTCCAGCCCAGATTTCAAGTCCCTTGCTTTGCTTTCCCTTGTTTGGTGGCCTTGTTTCTTTTCTTGCTTTTTTTGAGAGTTTTTTTTACAAGTTTGAAAGTATTTCTTTCTTGGAATTTTTGTCAGTTTGTCAAAATATTTTGCTGCTAGTTGGATCAGTTTGTGCAAGTTTGCAGTCTTCCTTGTTCAAGTTTTATTCATTTTCAAGTTTTTAACTTGTGAGATTGAAAGATTCCTTGTGATTATTTATTGATCTTTCGAGTTTTAGTAGTACTTTTGTGACCTCAAAAAGTTGTTTTGTTCCCTTAAAAGAAAAATCTCAAAAAACATTGCTTTTGTTTTTCTTTTTCCAAGTTTTTGGTTTTAGGTTTCTTTTGTTTTAGTGTTGAAAAGTGAATTGAGATCTTTTGCGATTTGTTCTACTTGCTTTGAAGAGAGATTTAGGTTCAAATTTTTGCCCTCTTCATTTTAAGTTCGCTTATTGCTCTATAAAGAGTTGCATTTGCTTATGAGTTTTGTTTAGGATCTTGCATCATCATTGTAATTTGCATTAGGTTAGTTTGCATTTTAAGACATTCTTAGTCTTTTTAGTTTTTGGGTGTGTGTGGATTGTTTAAGAAAAGAAAAGAAAAATATTTTTCTTATATATAAGTTTTCATAGAAGCCAAGTAGAGATCACTCTTCATCGAAGAAAATGACTGCGTTCATATAGTTAGTTTTCTATTGATTTATTTTGCGTCATAAAAACATCATCAGTTCCACTCTCGTATTTCCCCCTAACTTAAAGAACAACTATATAAAATCAAGCGATTAATAAAATGACTAGAACTTTGATTGTTTTCATTAAAAACACCAACAAGTTAGGTTCATTAGGGCCTTGGATTAGGTGAGAGGAGAGTTAACTCTCCAAGGCCGCTCAAATTTCAAAAAGTAGAAATTGAGTAAAGAGCGTAACCCAATATTGTTAGGAATACTGGGAAAGCTTTGTGACTGGGAGTTAAGCATGAGGGAGAGTGAAGACCAAGAAGAGAGATACCCCCTCTCCTACTTGTTGGATCTCGCCTCACGAGTATTCCGCTTGATTTTTGATACAAGTTGGTATCCATAGTTGCCTTTCCTAGGAATTGCATAGGTGGCTGCAGAGGGGAATCCCGTGGCACCTAAGGCTGAGATTGCATCACGTTCTGCAATACTTCTTGAGGGTACCCTTGTGAAGCTTGGGTGCTTGCACTAGCAAAGGTTGTTTTCTGGAGGTCAGTGTAACTGCTTTTGATACCTTCGCTAGTAGGCCTAAGGCATAATTACCCGTCTATTTTCAGAAGGCCCTTGATTTTGGCTTTCTTATATTTTGGTGTCTGGTTTTAATCACCTAGAGCAGAAATACTTGAGAGTTGTTTGTTTGCTTATATCTTTAGGGAATTTTTAGAGAGTGCTCTTTTGCTCCTAGTTGGCCTAGCTTTAAACTTTTTTTATTCTTTAAGTAGATCTCTTTAAAATAATTCAAAGTGGCTGATCGGCCAACTCGTCGGTCTAGGAGACTTCATGGGCTATCACCTAGGAGTCTTGATCCTTCTCCTCGAAGGCATAAGAGAAATATTGCCAGTGGTTTTCAACTAGTGGTAGCAGGTGCATCGAAGATTGGTCCTATGGTTGGAGTCATTGATTCACAAGATAGACCTAGTACAAGTAGAGAGTTAGAGAGGAACACTCCAATTCTTTCTCGATTCCTCTTCCAGTCGGAAGATAATATCAAGGTCAAAGATATTTTAGAGTCTATTGTGGCTCCTAATTCTCCTCTTCCTCTTGATCATCCAGAAGTTTTATTATACGTCGGAACTTCGACCAATAGGCCTCTGAGCCCAGGTTTATATAAATATTTTCCTTCGATGACCACTATTAGAACCATGGCATCCATGACAAGTGCTACGAGTATACAAATTCATGTACCAGTACAAGGAGGAGGAACAATTTCTATACCTCATGTCACTCCTAACACTGCTATATTTGGCTCTACTTCCATTCCATCGTCAAGTGTAAGTTCTCAGGCTATAGCCTATGGCATTGGTTTTTTTCCCTTTTGGAATGTTGACCAATGTGATTCCTTCGGTCCCATTGAGTATTCCATCAGCTTCCTCCACATCCATGGCAATTGGATCAACTTCTTTTTAGGTTTCCCATTTAGGGGTGGTCATATACCACATTCCAACCCAACTGTGGGATCCATGCCTTTTTCTGTTTCAGGTCAAGATGATTGTAGGTTTTAACCTCGTACAGAAATTCCCTACATACGAATTCTAAAACACAGAAAATAAACAATGCGAGAGCATAACACATAAAACACATATACACAAATATTTTCCCCTAGATCCCAAAACTGGGACTACCAGCTTGATTTTTCATTATGTTCCTTTCAATGTTACAATACATATTTATACGTGCCGAAGCATCTAATACCATGGATTGAAAACCATCGTGTCCAAAACCATGGACCGAAAACCATCACGTCCAAAACCATGTGCGAAAATCATGCACAAAACCATAGGTAGGTCTGCCCAACCTAATATAGGGTCCAATTTTTTTTTTCCCGGGGCACTACCCCAGACCCTGTAGAGGGGTGGCTACCTGCCCCCATCAAACCCCCCGAACAAGGGGGGTTGCCGCCCCCCCTCTAACTCCCTGATTCACTACGTGGGATAGTCATGGAAAGAATAACACAACCCGACATTCTCCCACTTGTTGTTTTCTTTCCATAGGGGGCCATAAGAGAGATTAGTCATTTATCCAACCCTACAATTCCCATTGTTTCTCTACGCCAAGAGAACTTCTCAGAGCTCACAAATTTTTTCAATGCATCTATATTATTCTTCAAAGTGTCCACCTTTACCAAAAAAACCTTTTTTTCCTCTATCATATCTCTCACAAAGTGATACTGAACATCAATGTGTTTTTCCTTTGAATGGTACGCAGGGTTCTTTGCCAAGAAAATTGCACTTTGGCTATCACAATCTATCCTTATAGCTCCTTGTACTAACCCCATACCTAAACACAATCTCTACAACCAAATTGCTTCCTTGTTTGCATGAGTGGCTGCCATGTATTCTGCCTTTGTAGTTGATAGTGCCACTACAGATTGTTTCTTACTCATCCAAATGACTGCACCTCCAAATAGGTTAGACACATACCCACTTGTAGATCTTCTCTGATCCAGATCTCCAGCTCAGTCCACATCAACAAAGCCATGGATATCCAAAACTTTGTCCAATCCTGGTCTTCCTTGGTACCACAAACCATAATCACTAGTGCCATGCAAATACCTGAAAACCCACTTCACTACTGTTATAGACATATTTGGGCACATCAACCCCAAACCTACATGTCGATGTATTAGGGTTCATCAACCCCTAAAATAGTTGTTTTATACCCTAAAAGAACTTAGTCATCTGAATGCCTCATTCCCCAAAAGTTCCATCTTAGAAATCATCCAAAAAGTGCCTAAACTAAACCATATCTGAAAGCACTATGTTAGTGTTACCGGGAATAGTGTCCACTCAGATGCTCCTATTCCCACTAATATGGGTGGCTATCTTAGAAACAAATAAGTAAAGTCTACTTTCGTTTTCCTTTATGAAAATAGACAAGAGGAGAACCAAGAAGACCAACCTTAGTCTTGCACTTGATTTCCTTTCCTTCTTGATAGAGTTTCGCCGCTTATTCTTCATCTGCCCAGCTTCAAAGGGAACCTATGGAATCACAACAACATACTACTATCGAAGAAACAAAGATCTATATTCATAAATAACACAGGACCAAATGTGTGTTAACCATACAAATGCATATATAAACAAATACACAAGAATATGGAGGAAAAATAGAATAGCTTTATTAAGATGAAAAGTAGCAAGAAGATTACAACCATATGTTCTGACCCAGCATCATCCTCCAGCTAGAAAGCCCTTCTTCACCTCAAGCAAAGCTTAGATCACCCAACACTATGAATGTACACCAGAAAACTAACAACACTTCTTTATAAGATACAAAATTCCAGCCTCTGGATCTCTGTGATGAGGGATCCATATATAGATGATTATAGGGAGGTGAGTCATCTTCTGGGATCTTAATTAGTGTCCTCTCTCTGATAGTTCCTGCTTCCACTTGGATAATGATGATCTCTTACTCATCTGTGGTTGAAAACAGAGAGGCAAGTGTCAGAGGGGAAGCTTCCGGAAGATTCCATGATCTTCCACCTCGCATTTTTTCCCTGCCATTTGTCCATTCCCGACCATCGCACCCTACAGAGGAGAAATTCAGTATGCATCGCACCTTGTACACTGGGAAGGTGATATGCATCG
>APFE031625931.1:248628-267170 GCA_000404065.3 Pinus taeda | reverse complement strand
CAATGAAAAACATTGTAGCCAAAGCTTTGGCTATTCCTCCAATTGAATACTCCAAGTCAAATTATGGATTTGCTAATATACAAGAGAAATTCCAAGTGATTCAATTTCAACTCAAATAGTAGAATGGGCACCTCAGTCACATTGAGTGGCATATTCCGTTCATCCCTGAGTCCCGGATCAAGCATGAAGGATCTAGCCCCAGTGGATTCTTCTCATGATTAGTAGCATGGTTGGCTCAATTTTGGCTTTCGTTTTGTCATATGAAATATTTACATTTTATAGTTTCTGATCTTAGTTATTTAGTATATAGAAGGCTACATGATACTCAAACATACATAGCTCTTCTTGACAGTATTAAACTTTTCTGTTTTTGGATGGCATATAATGTTGTTAGGTGGCCAACAAGACCTGGTTTCCCCTTAGGCAAGTTGAGGCCACCTAACGATTTGAATTATGTTTGTAACCTGCCTTTCTGAAGCAAATTAATGAAAAAGTTCGTGTCAAGCTTACAAAATAGTTATTAATAAAATAATTGTTTTCAAATCTATTTAATTTATTTACCTACATAAAATAATTACAAGTTATTTAATTATTATGATTTTTTATTCTTTAATTAATTTATCTAAATATTTTTTTATTTTTATTTTTTAATTAAATTATGTATCGTGTTTAATATGCGCTTATTTATTTATATGTTTAAAAAACACATTTTTAATAGAATGAAAAATACAATTTTCAAAAATAAAATATTGTTAAATTTTAATAAAAAATCAAAACATTGAATAATTAAATTATGCCTTTCAAAATAATAAGCTTTCATATATTTTATAAATAAGCAGGTATTCATAGTGGCCGTTATATTCATTGTTTCCCTTGAAGGTATAGACCATTTAATAATAAAGTATATTGGTAAGACGCTCCTCCAATGACTTTTACAAATAAGCATGTATTCATAGTGGCCCTTATATTCATTGTTTTCCTTGAAGGTATAGAACATTTAATAATAAAGTATATTTGTAAGACACTCCTCCTTGAGTCATTGGTTTAGGGGCAATGCAAGCATTTCGTCATAAAAGTACAAATTGAGCATAATTATCAATAATGTAGTGTACTTATTAGATGTTTTTGCTATTTTTAAATCAATTTTGCTTAAAATCTTAAAATTGAATTATATAATTTTTTAATCTAAATACGTTAAAAGGTTCTTTTGAGACTTGAAGAGGCACAAGAAAAACCATCCTTTGTTATAATTGAAATGAATAAAAGTTGATTTAAAATGGAGTGATGTTGACATCATTACACTAGCTATTTTATTAAGTTGTTGTCTAATGAAGTCATAATTTCGTAAGGAAAGCTAATTTTTTACTCGAAATTGGCAAAAAAATTAAATCATTTTTAGATAAAATAAATTGATTTAGCACCATCAAGAATTTAAGGACATTTAAAATCCTGAAGCTTGGGAGTTGTAACCCAAAATTTTCAAAAATTCACCCCCCTCAAAATCATGTAGAAATTTTTATGATTTTATGGGTGAAATTGTGTCATGTTTAGACTACATGATTAAATAAAAATACTATTTCCTCTATAATAGAATAACAAGATCGAAGAAATTCAAAATCCTAATTGATCCACTTCCCAAAATGCAAACAGGTGAGGAAACCTATAACAATGCTATGTTGTAGTCTAACAAGATCACAATTTCACTTGGAAAACAATGGAAATTCTGGCAGGTTTTGAAAAATATAACATAATGTTTTGGAAATCTAAATTACTATTAGACACCTAATCCTCAGGATTATAGTTTGGGTTAGTGTAGGTTATGGAGATTATTTACTGGAGTTCAAGAAACTTAAAAAACTTAATCAATTGCTTACCTATTGTATTTATATGTACTATATACATCATTCTTTATACCATTCTCAAGAATATATAGTGAAATTGGTTTCCAATTTACGTTTCCAACATTAATATCAAAATGGAGGTTCATTAACCCTGTTGATTAAGTTGAACCACTAGTTGTGTAGCCTTCCTAAACACTCTTCTTTCAGATTCAATCTGGAGTTAAGTGACTCACAAACTATAGATAAAGTTGGAATCCGGAGGAGATTAAGATTTGAGTGGCAGTGAGCCTATCTAATGTTCCAATTGTGTGTTGAGAAAGACCTATTGTTTGTTGGTGGATTGTGCAAGCTATCCGTTGTTATCCATGAGTGGTCCAACCACACTGCCTCAGCACATGAAGTCAAGACAAACCAATTGATCCCCTGTCCAAATAACTTCTTTGATATTACCGGCAACATTCGTAACTCTACAAATTTGAATCAAAAGGTATACCGAAAGTGATGCAAGCTATTGTTCCTTCTTTCGCCTTTCCTCCAGAATTATGGCCTTCTATCCACAAATTGCAGTATTTGATTGTAGCAATTCAGTCTTTATTTTCATAAAACGCAAAATACGAAATATCCCTTCATAGGTTGCCAAACTTGTACACTTTAACTTGTGTCATAGATACGTAATGAACTGTATTTTTCTAGAAGCTGCCAACGGGTGAATAATACGTTTAATGGATACACTTCTAAGGACCTGTTCATCCTAACAAAAAAAAGGCAAATTTTGTTATTGTCAAAATTTTAATCTGTAGCAAAATTCTTATGCTGTTAAAGTTTTATGAGCGGTGTAAGGGGGCGAAGCAAAGCGACGGTTCATATTGCTCAACGATGATGGATCGACATTAAGAAGAGATGTGAAGGCTTTGCAGACAGGAGGAGGTCGACGAACAAATTGTCAATGCTTTTCTAATGGCCGAAAGTTTTTTTCTAATGGCGTTTCTTTGTGGAGTTGAACGAAGTTAAGCGACTGTGTTTGTTTTGTGATTAATGCAGTGTGCGTACAACGTGCAAAACTCGAGACTTATACTGCAGAATTTTTGTTTCCACTGAAATAAACAAAGGAGCTTGTCGAGTCGCTTTCCATGAAGAAGTGCAATATACAAGGAAGTGCAATCTCTGCCATGTCATACTCATAAAGCAACATTTTTGTGAATTCAGTGGGTGAGAATAGTCGATTGTAGTTTTGATAAAGAATCGGAACCAGTACCGGATGTCCGTCATTAGAATGTCACACAACGCCAACTTCGTTAGCCTACTTGGAGCACAAATTCTTTGAAAAGACAAGCCACAAAGGTATTTATGCAATTGTTAAGAAGTTTCGAATGTCCTCAACCTTAACGGTATTGTTATGCGAGCATTTGAAGCAGCTACTCCGCTTAGACTCGAAACTAAGATCGTCGAGGGAGTTCCAATTGAAGCAAAGAATAGATTGCAAGTGACTAGGTTTTCACCAGAGGTATGTTAGAGGCGGAGTAAATTGTTTTGATATTATAGACATCGTAAGTCGAGCATGTAGAATGACAGGACAAAGAAGGCTTAGTTCATGGAAATCAAGTGTGGTGAACGAATTGCTCCAGAAGTAGAGATGAGAAAATTGTATTCATTTCATTATGTCCCTTATATATAAGATGAACCCGCCATCTCTGAAGAATGGTGAAGGTTTGAAAGCTAGCGGCTCTTTTTTTCCACCAACAGAATGCCACGATAGTTCATGCGTTGTCGAGAGACAGATATAAATAAGCGACATTCTTGTGCGACATTCTTGTGCAGAAATTGTCTGGACTCTACATATTTTATACTATTGTTTATCGTGAATGAAAGTACGCAAATGTGTGTGTGGCATTGAGAATAATTTTTTGGATTTGTACTGCACTGATTTTTCTTACATAACTTCAATTTTCTTAGGCTAAATCTATTTGTAGTAGTATCAAGAATATCAATACTTTGCAGTAAGCTTTTCTAGTTGATTGTGTTTGATTGAAAAATGGGTGCATTTTCAATTGAATTTAACATTTTTAGTTTGACTAAGCTTAATAAAGTAGTTTGACTAAGCTTAATAAAGTATTAGAGTTATTGTATACTTTGATACAATTTAATGTTGATAACTCAGTAAATATCAGCAAAATTATTTTGTTGATATCAAATCTGATCTACATGATGTACGAAAGACTTGAATATCTACAAATAAGGTTAGAGTTACAAAAGGATGAACTATGAAAACTAAAGATGAGTTGTAATTTTGAACTTGTTTTTTTCAAAACAACTTCTTTGAGCATGACTCATAGATTGATCAACGATTGATCATTAATTCAAAAATGTAATGGAGTAGTTCAAAACTTCAATACGCCAACAAAGCAAGTGCGTGCAAGGGTCATTTGCATATAGATGTGAAACTTCTTGTTCCAAAAGCTTTTATAAGACTTTGGGAAGAAATTGTGCATAACAATAATAGAACTTCTATGGGATATAATAAGGATGTTTCTTTTCATGTTACTAATTTTTTCAATCCTATATAGTTTTGTACTGCTGGATTTTTGAATGATGTTGTCCCACTACAAATTGTTAAATGTCAATATTGTGATAGATTTGGACATGAGAAAGGTAATTGTTATGATCTTCATCATTGTTTAACAAGAGGGAATTGATGGTCTGCTACAGGTTTGAAGATTTATCAAGTGAGCCTAAGTCAGATAATCAGAGTTAGTTTACCACTCCAGCCTAGAGTCTGAGTTCAGAAATCAAGTTCAGAGTTGTACACAAATTTGTTTTGTTCTATGAGAATGATTGCATGTTTTTGGCATGCTGAGATTTATGAAAGAGCACTTCTATTAGCATAAGATGTCAAATTAAGAATTGTTTCATGAATTGCATTGATAGTTCAAAAGTTGGTTTGTTTGAGGAACTATTATGATAGTTCCAGAGTTGGTGGTCATCTTTGAACCATCATTAGTTGAGACCTTTGAGTTCTCCCACATTTTGGTATAGTTTGTGGTTTTCTCTTAAAAACCACCATTCTTGGTTTGTGGCCATTCTTGAAAACCATTTTTGATAGACATTCAACTTTTAGATGAGTGACATTTTTGCATTTTATGCTCTCATTCTTGGATTTTGATACATCTATTTAGATTAAGGGGAATGTTAGACACCTAATCCTAGATATTATAGTTTGAATTAGTGTGTCTTATGGTGATTAGTTATTAGAATTCAAGAAACTTAAGAAATTGAATCAACAATTTACCTATTATATTTATATATACTATATACATCATTCTTTATACCATTTTTTATAATATAAAGTTAAATTGGTTTCCAATAATTACAACTATCCAACTTTAGGATTTTGGATTTTGAATTGAGATTTTTAATAATATTGAATCCATTTACAAAATCCCCTATTAAAAAATTATTCAAATAGTTACGAAATCACCCTCTGAACAAAATTGTATTCTCCCGTCAGGGCGAATGCCACTTAAGCTGTACACTGAATACGTACAACCGTCCAGGCCAATGAATATAAATATCGATATTAGGAAGGCCTTTACAGCAATAAATATGAAACAAGACTTTCACCCACAAAAAAAAAGGTGTGGGGCGTGGCTCACCTCTATGCAGGGCGGTCAGGTTTATTTGTTGAGCAGTCACTCTCGCTGAGTCGTTCTTCCAATGCAACCATTGCATTTGCCATTTGCCATCTTTATTCCTTTCCAGATATTGTATAGGAGAGCGTGATAAATGAGGACATTGGTCACTGAAACCGATTATATTAGTTTTTATTTTGTATAGCCTGCCACTGCATAAATAAATCCAGTTTGTTGATAAAGATAGGCTAATGGTTTTTATTTTGTATAGCATGCCAGTGCATAAATAATTCTAGTTCGTTGATAAAGATAGGGGGCAGCTGCATTTTCTCTTCCTATCGCGTTTATCTTTTCACAGCCGTTGGATGGATGGCCACGTTTTCTCTGATGACCTCCATTGAAATTTTCAATTGAATGTGTGCCTCATGCACCCTACCAGCAGCATCTTCTACGTGTTGGTTTGCTTTTACCGAGTGATCAAAACCAACCATGGATGCTGGAAAGAAGCAGTGACGTGTTTACTTGCGGTGAACTTAAATCGATACCGCACATATATCGGTCAGATGTATCTTAACGTATGGTATTGCCATGTAAACGGTAAACATGAAAGCAAGACGAAATGAGCTAAATTAGTTGAAGTAATGTGGAATAATGACATGTTTTGGAAACTGGTTTGGTTGATAAGAGTCTAACAATATATTAACAAGTGACTCATAAAACGTCATTGCATATTGACACTATATTAACACTTGGAGAAAGAACCATTGGGTAACCAAAGTTCAAGGATGGTAACGTGTTAACATAACAATGTTGGAGGCTAGTGAGGATTTAACATGTTTAGCCAGTGTGATTGTACAATCTCTTTCTCTTTCTTCATAAAGACATTAAATATGGTGCTTTGTTAAAGATTATTGCTACATTTTGAATTTGGTTGGTTTTGGGAATTTCTTTTTAAATAATATGCATTTGTTTTGTTTAATTATCATTCATTGCAAGGTTACATTTTGATTGTTCCAAAGAATTTTTTGAGTGTTATATTTTTATACGAAATATAATGATATGACATGGTTATTAAGTGGCAAGTAAATTATATTTAATATTTGGGTTAATTATGATTAGGTAAAGATTAAGGTTTTTTTCTCTTTAAAGGTGTTTATTTTTAATTTTATCGGTTTGTCATTTACATTCATATTAAGTTATGGAATGATGGAGGAGTTAGGGAAAGATGGATGTGTGTAAATGGTGGATGAGGTCGACATGGTGTATACTTGGAGGATATATGTATTAGATTTCAAGAGTAAGAGTATATATATTGAAGTGATCTATGTTGTTTGGTTTAATAATGCCTTGAGGGCTACCCATTTCTAATTTTCTAGGAAAAATTCTATGATATCAATGTGTTAGACGCTAGTGAGAGTTTCTAGATCGCTAATTGTATGTTTTGGAGGGTGGTTTACATTGTGTGCAAGGATTCATGCCAAGTGCTTAAGGGTGGTACTTTGAGTGTTATCTAGCAAGCATCTTTCTTGGTGAGCTTCACCTCTGTGAGCATCACCTAATGCAATGAGTGCTAAGTGGACTATTCAAAAATCATGAGAAATTAGTCAATTACGACTACCTCTCATGGAAATGGTCATAGATGAATGACTTACTTAACGTAGTTGAATCCCAAAAATGATATCCAATATAATGCACTATGAAAATCTCCCAATACTTAAATTCAAAAAGAATGAAGAGAACTCTATTTGAATGGTTCATGAGGCACAATACTTGCTAAGGTTTTGCAAATAGGGTGGCAAGCTAAGTGGGCTTGATTGTGGGGAAAACTCCATAGTTAAGCACGCTTGAGCCAAAGGTGATTTGCGAAGGGTGACCTCCCCAGGAAGTCCTAGTTACCAGGTGCAAGCCCTGAAAGTGATGATTAACGCTATGTGATTCATTTCACTAGTTTCAATCCCACTTGTTCACCCCTATGAGCATCACCCGATGCAATGATTGCTAAGTGGACTATTCAAAAATCATGAGAAATTAACCAGTTACGACTACCTCTCATGGAAATTGTCATAGATGAATGACTTACTTAACACAGTTGAATCCTAAAAAGTATATCTAATATAATGCACTGTGAAAATCCCCCAATACTTAAATTAAAAAAGAGTGAAGGGAACTCTACTTGAATGGTTCATGAGGCATAGTACTTGCTAAGGTTTTGCACTTGGGGTAGCAAGCTAAGTGTGCTTGATTGTGGGGAAAACTCCACAGTTAATCGAGCTTGAGCCAGAGGTGATCTAGGATGGGTGACCTCCACAGGAAGTCCTGGTTACCGAGTGCAAGTCCCTGAAGTGATGGTTGATGCTATGTGATTCATTTCACTAGTTTCAATCCCACTTCTTCACTCATGTGAGCATCACCCGATGCAATGAGTGCTAAGTGGACTATTCAAAAATCATGAGAAATTAGTCAGTTATGACTGCCTCTAATGGAAATGGTCATAGATGAATGACTTACTTAACGCAGTTGAATCCCAAAAATGATATCTAGTGTTGAAGGTTGAAAATGTTTTCTTAGTGTGCATTACTTCTTTCATGTTTGGTTGTGTGATTGGGAGGGAGGTTATTGATTTTTCTTACAAGGGTAGTGTTTGGTTGTATGGGAAGGCTCATGTGCAATGATTCTTTGGAGTCAAGCTTCGAGGGTTATCTAGTTGGCATCTTGGCATGCAATATTACATTATTTGGTTGTGTAGGAGACTAGCGAGATTTTCTTAATCTAGTTGGAATTATTGCTTTCATGTTTGGTTGTGTGCTTTGTAGGGTTATTGATGGCTTTGCTTAGTGTAGAAATACAAGCCTAAACCTAATCATAAATAAGCCTACAACCTAAAGAACAAACCAATGGTAGAATGAATAAATGCGTGTATCTATTATATAATATATAATATAAGAGGATGCTTGCTATATAACAAAGGGGACACCTAGCATTAGAAATAAATAATTGTTTGGATAGTTAGGTATGTCCACACAAGCTTACAAATAGCACTAGTTGGTTGTACACTAACAGAACATTGATCCATCCCCTTAAGCAAAGCATAGGGAGTAAACAAAGAATACAAAAAATGAGTCCAAGTAACCGATCTTGCTAAGGTACCTAGGTGCAAAATAGACCCTCAAAAGTGAAGAAAAGGAGAAAAACCTATAGGGAAAAAAAAATAATAATAATAATAATTCTCCAAAAGATAGAAAAATGCCAATGTTGTAAAAGGCATTGGATCTAACACTTAAGATATCACAATGATGCATTGAATGCCAAGAGAAAGCAACCTATGAAGCATGAAAGCTCCAATCAAGAAGTATGTCCAAAACTTTGAAGAGGGAAGCCAAGTAACCTCAATGAATTTGGTTAAATTCTTATACATAATAGGTTTGGGTGTAGTGCCACAAGATTGGAAAGCATCGAAAAAATGCTTTAGAAAATAGGTTCTATTGAATAGAACAAAGACTTTGAATAAAATCAATCACCATTAACCATAAAATGAGAAATGAGGCCTACAAACATTGAAAGGTCTAAATAGGAAGTATGGCCAAAACTCTAAAGAGGGTCAGGTAACCCTAAGCTATCAATGTCTTCAAATATCCATGTAGAAATCTAAAAAACAAATTTCAAACTTTATAAACAAATAGACCCAACCTCTAAATGGCCCCAATTCAGAAACACTAATTTGGTACATACAATAGACAAAAACACCATAAAATGAGTGTCTTTATAGATGTCAATACATCTAACTACATTGCCTAGGTCATTAGCCACTACAATCACTAAGTCAAAGCAAGAATTAATGCTTAATATAATGCTCACTCTTAAAAAGTAGTTGATGTTAAACAAAATGGTAAAGCATAAATAATCACCTAACTAAGCATTTCACACCATCCCCCGTAATGTTGAGCTAGGTGGATGTAGATGATGGAAATAGATGTCACAAATGATGCCCAAAGTATGAAGGTATTAGTTGAAGGTGACAAAAATGCTACACAACCATGCAAAAAACCCTCCAAGGCTTGAAAAAGAAGGCTAGTCATGAAGATAAATTATTGGTGACACCCTAACAATATTTGCATGAATTACCCAAAGTCCACTACTCAAGATGAATTAAAAGAGTTGCCAAGTATAAAAGCAATCATGGACTAAAACCCTCAATATGGATCTTACAAAAAAATGCCATTATGGGCAACCATGTATGGTTGAGAAACTAATCCTCTTAATTTATCTAACTCATGAGAAAAAATATGAATCTAAAAAATGGTATCAAATGAGGCATGTAACCAATTGTTGAAAATAGAGTTTAATGCTCTTTTCAACACCTAAAACAAGACAAAAAATGAAGGGTCCATTGAAGAGCTATGGAAAAAATATTATCTATAACCTCCTAAATAAAATAAATTCCTTCACATGAAAATCCAAAGGAATAGGTCCTTGGTCTCCTTATTCAAACATAACCCACTAACAACTCTACATAGTGAATCTTGAAATAGATATAAATAGTAGAGAAAATCAAAGACAAGATACTCATTAAGATAATTTCTTTGAATATCTTGGGAAAGTGATCCTTATAGTCGTTGGATTGTCAAAAATTAGAGGTTAAGGATCATGGCCAAATGGCCATAAAGAGTTCACAATTTATCCAAATATGAAATTTGCAAGTTGAAATAGATACAGAATCTACAACAAAAAATTGCACTTACAAATGCATTATATATTCTTGTAAATAGTTGATGGAATGGCATACCTATAGAGAAAAATCCACCCACTGAGTATGTGATCCACAAATCATGGTTAAAGGAGAAAAAAGCCTACAATGTCATGAAAAGAAATTATTTTTTGTTGGTTAGAATGTTACATACCATCATGAATCTGTGTAAACATCCAATAGACATCATGCCCTCATAATCTATGTAAGGTGAAATCTCAGTGTGACATGAATAATAGTTGTCATTAATCTTTTGATTGTATTGTTTCGTCAAGAAATTGGGTAAGTTGCATAAATACAGGTTGTTGTGTCATCCCAAACAATAAATGTAATTATTGATTGCACTAATTAATATTTAATACATTGATACTAGATAGAGATGAAAACGAAAGTTGCAAACAACATAACAAAAAACCATAACGAGCCAAATAGTCAAGTGTGCTTTCTTATGGAAACAAACTCACCACAACTATAGAGTCATCAAATTAAATGCATGCATCTTGGAGTGTGAAGAGGGTCAAATGGATAGCGAAAACAAGTGTCATATCCAATCTAAAAGAACGGGCAACAAAGAGCATGTATTTGAATATGCTCACTCAAAAGCAGGTGGCCAAGAAACACTAGCTATGATAACATGTGGGTGAATGCATGAAGATTAAATTTTCATACTGTTCTATGTTGTTTCAATTACTTTAGCCAAATTCAAATCTTCAATTAGCAATATTTCTAATAACAATTAATATTTCAAATCATCAATAATAATTGAAGATAGAATAATAAATGCAATGAAAAAGGATACAATCAACACATCAACAAGAGACACAAGGTTTTGTCAAACACCAGGGAAAAACCCCACAAGGGGGAAAACCCTTTGAAATTCATCTTTTATTATATTGTCATATAACTTAGACATTGATAATATATAACACCTCCCCCCATATAACCCCTCCCCCATACATTGACTATGTCATTTCAGTTATTCCCTCCACCACATAACCCCTCCCCCAGTTAATAACTCTATATATATATAAATATAATATATATTATATATATATATATATATATAGATAGATAGATAGATAGATAGATAGATAGATATATATATATATCTAACCCCTCACTATTTTTTCCAAAGTTAAACTCTAACCATACTGCATTTGTAACTAGAAGTGCATTTGTTTTACAATATATTTCTAGTAGACTGCATTTTTTTACACAATACACAAATTTTCACTACAACGAAAAAGGTCATTGGTGAGGGTCATGCTTGTGACGAACCTTTAAGGTCCATCACCAATGTCACCTATGGTGACGGTCCTTAAAAAGGTGTTTTTGTAAATGCATATAATGATGGTCCTTTAAGGTTTGTCACCAAATCCATTTTCAGTGACACTTTTGGTGAGGGTTGTTAAAGTTTTGTCACTGATTCTGTCTTTGGTGAAACTTCTAGTGACGATATTTTATTGACCCTCACCAATACTCTTTTTGGTTACTTTTGGTGATGGTCAAAAATGTTCGTCATAATTGATCATTCCAATGAGTTTTTGATGATGCTATGTGCATGTTACTATATTTTTCATCAAAATATAATGATTTAAAACCATTGTTGTGGAGTCTTTTTCATTATGTGTCCAATGCCATAGTGGTTAGAGTTAGTCAATTTGTTAAGAAGTAATTAGTGTGTATCATTACCCTCAAGTAATGAGATATAATTTTCCTATGATTCAATATATGATTCATATTTATTAGGTTTATTATCTAACAAATTCCCTTTAGATAAAGTTCCACTAGTGTGTGTAGGAACTATATTATTTAATACATAATCAATCTTTGTCAATTATATCAATAACATATACCTAACATTCCTCTAAAATCTTGGCACACCTTAACATGCTTTGCATCACAATAACATTCCTTGGGACTTCTCATGTCTTGGAACATCTTTATACCTAGAACATCTTGCCATGAATAGGACACCCAAACACATGTTGGCAGACCTCGCATAACATACCACTCTCCTAGCATGTGTGGGCATTCCCTATAGTCCCTACCATTCCCTAGAACACTTTGGCATGCATTAACATACATTAGCACTTGGCTCACATTGGCACTTGGCATGTATTGGAATTATTAGTGTTCCTAGAATGCCCCTTTTGAAAAAGGTAAATTCCTAGCTTATTAACCCTCTTATGTGATCATTTCCTTGCATTTTAGCTTGGTTCTTCCTTTTGTTGCCTTGAAACTCCTTGACACATATTGGCATACCCAGACACCCACATCCTAGCATGCCTTAGCATCTGACCTATCTTGGAATTCCTTAGCACTATCTGGCACATGTTAACACACACTGGAACCCCATAGCACACTTTGGCACTTCTTAACATGCCATGATATTCCCTAGCATGCATTACC
Organism: Pinus taeda; assembly: GCA_000404065.3. Classification (NCBI taxonomy): domain Eukaryota; kingdom Viridiplantae; phylum Streptophyta; class Pinopsida; order Pinales; family Pinaceae; genus Pinus; species Pinus taeda. The sequence continues at coordinate 254,547 of APFE031625931.1, read as the reverse complement.
AATGCTTAACATAACTTGTCACTCCCTCCTTGGTATGCTAGCTAGAATTCATTGAGACTCCATGGCACACCCTCATATTCATTCACTTCCATTCATTTTGACCTAGTTCTCCCTTGTGTTTCCCTAGTACTCCCTAACACTCCTCAACATTCTTTAGCACTCTCTGGCAGACCTTAACACTCTTCAACATGCCCTGCCACTTCATAACATGTGTATCACTCCCTAACACATATTGGCACTTGGCACTTGACAAGTCTTAGCATGTCTAACATTCATTGAGATGCCTTCGTATGCTTTGGCATGGTTTAATATTAAATTTATTTGAGATCAATTATTGGAAAGTATATGAGAAGTAACAAAGGAATATTTAGCACTTAGAATGCACTAACACTTGGAACTTGGCACCTATTGGCACCTAGTGTTGGTGTGCCTAGCATGCCCCTCTTGGAAAAGGTAAATTGATTACTTCTTAACCCTCTTATGTGTTCATTTACTTATAGTTTAACTTGAAATTTCTCCTTTTTGTTTCCCAATTGATAATCCCTGACACATATTGTCACACCCTTACACAGATTGGCATGCCTTAACACTTGACACATCTTAGAATATTTGAAATGCCTTCGAACTATCTAGCACATGTTAGCATTCCCTAATACACTTTGGCACTCATTCCCTCACAACTAGCCTTACATTTTTTATGACTTGGGAACCCTATCAAGTCCTTAGCTACTACAGTTCATATTACATTGGCCTGCTTCACCTGTAACAGCTTGACCATTTGCACCTACTCCAAGTAGATTGTGCCTTGTTCGCCTAAGAACTACCTATAACTCATCTTAGGCCACTCATGTCCAAGCTCAACTTGTCCCACTTAAGAACTTACCAAGACAAGGATCACATCTAGCCATGCCTAACCACCTATGATTAAGGAATAATGAACAAATAATGATTTATTTAATTATTCCTAAGGCATTTAGTCAAACTTGACAAGGAATAATAACTGATTAGTGATTAATTAATTATTCCTAGAGAAAAATAAGATAATTAATTATTTATCTATTTATTTCTCCTAATTGGGTTAAATGTGACAAGGAATATTAATTAAACAATGGTTTATTTAATTGTTCCTAGAAGATAATTAAATAAATAGTGATTTATTTAATTATTATTCATGGGTTTAATTATAAATGACTGAACAAATGTGGTTGATTAAGTAATTTCTCACTGTGAAAGAAATTTTACTATGGTAAAATTGGCCCTACATGGTGTACTTCAATCCATCTAGTAAATTATGGCTAGATGATCATCTTTTGGTGATAACACCGATCTCAAGAAATAGGAAATTTGTAATAACAAATCCTGAAATCCATCAAAAATGAGTTTTCATCCATTGAAACAACGTGAATGAAAACATTCTGTGAGAAAATTCGGATCTGACATGGTTTAGGAATTTAGGATCGTGAGAACCGTACAGAACCATCAACAAGAGTCAAAGTGCCTCGTCTTCCTAACGAGTTTTGGAACTTTGAAATGATAGATAAAAACATTTTGTAGACTGAGTTAGATCGCAAATTGCAGGTGGATATTTTATCTTGGTCAAGTTAACTGGATCACCACTATCTAGATGGCAGCGATCTACATCATTGGTTTTATCAGATTCTTGAACTAGATTACTCAAGTTATAATATTTTTCTAATCACAAGTCTAAGAATGTACGAATCTGAAAAATATCATGAACACACTGATTCGAAGAGTTTCCCCCATACAAAGAAAGAGATGATAAAGGATGGAATGAATGCTCTATAATTTCATTGCTACCTCATGAATAACCTCACTACCTGGTGTCGATTGAGGAGTTAACTTATAAAATGAATAACTTGAACATTGTGGTGCATATTCATCGCAAGTTGATGTATTACAAATGGTATAGCACAAGGGATGGGGAGGTGAAGAGGAAAAGTGTTCATAAGAAAAATAAAAATATTTTTTGATCGAAATTATTTGAGGTCCAAATCTTTCGAAAAAAAATATCTCCTTGAGAGATAGAAATATTAGTCGATGCATTTAGGCATTCATCATCGCATCCATCAACAAAGTCATCATCATCATAATGATTTTTTGACACCTAATATTTAGGATTAGGTAAATCCATGTAAATAATGTAAATAGGAAAATAAAGGGAATTGTAAGACGAAGAGACATTGGGAGATGAAACCCAGTAGTCTCCCTCTCCATGTAATATACATATTCCATGTTAATACAAAAACAAAATTCTCTTTGAGGAGTTACCTCCTGGCCTGAAATGGTATTTGTTGACACCTAATCTTCATGATTGGGTGAATTTATGTAAATAATTAAATTAGGAATGTGAACAGTCATCAGGAGATGAACTGAACAGTCACTCCCTATTTTATATAACAAAGACCTACCTAATGGAATAAGATACGAATCAGTTTTACTGCCTATTGGATTTATTACCTGGCCTGACATGGTATCAGAGCCAGCTCCTTATTTTATCTCTTATGCTCTTGTAACTCCTCTGCCATATTCCTTACCTGCGCTCTCTGATTGCCAGAAGGCGACTGTCCATAAAAGCTGCTGCCTCTGCCATATTCCATCTGCACTGACAACGTTTTCTCACATAACGGTAAACACCTCTGCGAGCCTGCCCTGAATCACTGAGCGCTTTGTTGTCTATCTACATGTCGAAAGAATGTATTGAATACGCTGCTCTTGATTTGAATGATGCTCCTGAGTTGAATGGTAACCCTATATTGAATACATTTCTCCTAATTTGAATGTTGCTCCGTTCTGAAGAACACTGGTATACATATGTTGAATATGTTTTGGCTATACGCTGTCTGTTTTTGGCATATGCGTTAAATACATAAGTCCCAGGATCTTGGTATTTGCTGTTATTACCTACATTTTTTGGTATTAATACAGTCACAGTTTGGTGTATACGCATATAGTGTTCTCATTTGGCGCAGTGGATGCGTGGATTCCTTGGCCATATTTCCATAATTTTCACCACCGTTGTTAAAACGTTGCTTTATATAAACTCCGTTATATATACGCGGTTTTCATATCCACTTCATATATACGTTGTTTTCTGAACACTCCCCACCATACTCCAGTCTTGAAGAATGCAATCGAATGAAAGCTGATAATTTTTCAGGCTTTAAAGATCCATTCCACACTTACACTTCTATATTTTTCTCCAAATTGTAAATATTACATCGAACAAATTGACGTATGTGTTTTTGCCTCTACAAATTGGGTGAAATTTCTGTACACATTTTTCACTTCTGGCCGAGATTCTCTGCCTATAGTTGGGTCCGATTTGATTTGTGCCTGGTTCGTTTTTCACTTGGGGCCGAGATTCTATGCCTGGTTCGTTTCCCGGCTGGTGTCATTTTTTCCGAGGGATTAAAGAACTTTTACACAAGAGTATTTGCCGAGGTTGACCACTGTAAATTACAGTTCAAAGAATGCATTGACCTACATGGTCATGACCATGGTATTTATATATGAAGTTTATAGGAGATTTATATAAGATTTATAAGGTGAAGTTTTATGAGATTTATATAAGATTTATGAGGTGAAGTTTTATGAGATTTATATAAGATTTATAAGGTGAAGTTTTATGAGATTTATATGATGGACTTATATGAAACTTATATGAGCTTTATGTGAGGTGGATTTATACAATGATGGATTTATATGGGTCACATTGTGGATTTGAAATCTTTTGAGAATACTTTTTTGAGTACATTTTTACTGTATATTGGCAAAAGTATTCTTTTCTATCAGCAAAAGTATTTTTTACAGAATGCATTCAATCATCTCCATGGTAGGAATAGTTCTCACTGGCAAGGAGAACTATCCTGAATGGTCCCGGATGATAAAACACACCCTCATCTTCAATGAGTTGTGGAAAGGAGTGTGTGTCGGAGAAGGAGACAATGACCCAGTACAGCCTACCTCAGACAAGGAGCTCATCATTTGGGAAAACAAGAACAGCAAAGCTTATGCATTAATTGCAGCATCTGTAAATGAAGAGGTGAGTCGCCATATCTCGTCATATTCAACTGCCTTTGAATATTTACAAAAGTTGAAAGAACTCTATGACTCACATTCTGCACTTGAATTCGTTCAACTCATGATTAAACTCTTCACTCTTGAATTGCAAAATAATGATCCTCTTGCTCTTGCATCTGAAGTAAAGTCTATAATGCATGATATCAAATCCACTAAGGCTAAATTGGATATTCCTCTTATTGCTTTTCTCAAGGAAATTTATCCTACTTACTCCAATTATCTTGAGTCATTGCAAGCAAATGGAAATCTCAAAGATATAACCTTTGACTCTCTTGTGAAAAAGTTTGCTGAAAGAGAAAAAGCCTTTGGAAAGAAGACAGTCCCTGAATCTTCTGAAGAGACTGTATGCCTGTCTCATAAAGAAAAGTATCCTGCTCAAGATTCTACAAGAGGAAGAGGTGGACGAAGAGGAAGAGGAAGATACTTCAGAGGCAGGGGGGGCAGACATTCTCAAGGTGAAAAGGCAGATTTACATTGTATTCACTGCAAAAGAAATGGATCACATGATGCCTCTACATGCAAGCTACCATGGGACAAAATTGAGCAGAGAAGAAACCAACAGAAAGGGAAAAATGATGATACAGACAAAGGTAAAGCACCTGAATCCACTCACTATGTTGAGGGACAATGTAACATTGGAGTAAATGAAGATTTGTTTAATGCTTCACTTGCTTCCTGGAAAAATGATTGGTTGCTTGATTCAGGAGCAACCTGTCACATGACTCATAGAAAATATTTTTTTGAAAATTTCACTGACAATGTTGATGGAGTAGTATACTTTGCAGATCAGTCAAAAATCAAGCCATCGGGGCTTGGCACAATCAGGCTTAAACTGCCTGGTCTCTCAGAATTTCTTCTTGATCATGTCCTATATCTCCCACAGCTCAAGAGAAACTTGTTGTCCTTGGTCCACATCCGCCAGCAAGGTCACTCCATTCATATGTTTGATGGAAAGCTTGAGGTAAGAAAATCATTTGATCACTCACTTGTCATGAGGGGAATAGAAGAAGAAAGGATTTTCAAACTGCAAGGAACATCTACTCATGCACAACATTTCTCATATATTTCTCATCATGAAGAAGGTACACTTCCATCAAGTTTATTATGGCATGCTAGATTTGGACATTTAAACTATGACAGTCTCCGTTTATTGAAGAAAAATGGTGTTGCTGGTTTGCCTACAATTCCTAGAAAAATTAAGCAATGTGATGCTTGCATTCTAGGAAAGCATAGCAAACAGTCATTTCATGACTCACATTCAAGAGCACATAGGAAGCTTGAACTTATTCATTCAGATTTATGTGGTCCAATGCCTGTCCCTTCTGCAAATGGAAATAAATATATCATGACATTTATTGATGACTACACCAGAATGTGTTGGGTTTATTTATTGAAGAACAAATCTGATGCTTTCCTAACATTCAAGAATTTTCATAAATGGATTGAAAATGATGCACAATTTCATATTGGGTCTATTCGCACTGATAATGGAAAAGAATATACATCAAATGAATTTGAACAATATCTTCGCCAACATGGGATTAAACATCAAACAACTGTGCCTTTATAATCCCCAACAGAATGGTGTAGCTGAAAGAATGAATAGAACAATCTTGAATATGTTACGATCTATGTTTTTTTTCAAAAATGTAAAGATAATGATTTGGGCTGATGCTGTTCTATGTGCTACATATATAAAGAATAGATGTCCATCTAGTGCTATAAGAAACAAGACTCCTTATGAATTGTGGTATGGACATGTTCTTTCGGTAAAACATCTCAGGATTTTTGGTTCCACCTGTTATGCTTTGATACCAA
>APFE031625931.1:189149-248435 GCA_000404065.3 Pinus taeda | reverse complement strand
GGTACATAGAAACAAACTTGGTGCTAGAAGTCGTAAGTGTATCTTCCTGGGGTATTCAAACACCTCCAAAGCATATTGCCTCTATGATGAAGTAAATAAAAAGTTTTTTGTATCTAGAGATGTAATTTTTCTCGAATCATCCAAAACTGACAATGTTGTTGAGCGGCAACTTGATCACTTGGATAGATTCGCAAAAACAAAATCATTTCAAGAATTTGATAATCAGATTCCACACCTTTAAGGGGGGATTCCTATACTAGATCAACATGTGGAATCTTCTTCTGAAGAACACTGTCCCCCGCATGAAACTCCAACAATGGATGATGCTTTAAGTGATGTAATTGAGAGAATTGGGAGACTCAATCTTGATTCATTCCCAACTCAATCAACAGAGTATCCTGGACCATCTCAAAAAGTTCCCCCAAAGTGGCTGACGAAGACACTTGAAAGTGTTCATCTTGATGAAATTGGAAAAACAGGAACCAAAAATTCAAACCAACAAAATGGAGGTGATGTAGATGACTCTAATTCACCTGTTGATATGGTTGTTTCTTATGATTGTGAATTGAACTTGTCCACATATTTTGAACCAAATTCCTTTAAATAAGCTACTTCTCATGATGAATGGAAAGAAGCGATGCAAAAGGAGTAGGATGTCATAAAGAACAGCACTTGGAAGCTGGTTGATCCTCCATTTGGAACCAAACCAATTGGCTGCAAGTGGGTCTATAAGAACAAGTACAAAGCTGATGGCTCACTTGACAAGCACAAAGCTAGGCTTGTGGAAAAAGTTTTTGCACAGAAGGAAGGGGTCAATTATGAGGAAAATTTTGCCCCCACAGCAAAATGGGCCACCATCCAGACAGTCTTTGCACTAGCAGCTCAGAACGGTTGGAAAGTACATCAAATGGATGTAAAAACTACCTTCTTGAATGGAGATCTAAAAGAGAATGTTTTTATGTCCCAGCCTGAAGGATTTGCTGTGAAAGGACATGAAAATAAAGTATAAAAACTTGTGAAGTCCTTGTATGGCCTCAAACAAGCACCACGAGCCTGGTATGAAAAACTAACTGAGCATATTCTAAAACTCAACTTCAATCATTTTGATCTTGATGATGCAACCTTATTTGTCAAGAAAGTTGGCAAAATAGTTGTATATCTTGTGGTATATGTAGATGATATTTTAATGATAGGGAACAATGAAAGCTACTTTGCATCCATAAAGAAGGAATTGGGGAAAAGTTTTGAAATGACTGATTTGGGGTATGTTCATTACTATCTTGGCATTGAAGTAACCCAACATCCAAATTCCATATTTCTTTTTCAAAAGAAATACATTGGAGTTTTTTTAAACAGATTTGGCATGACAGAGTGCAATCCTCTTACCACTCCAATGGAACAAAACTTAGCTCACATCTATTGAAGGAAAGGAATTTGAGGATGCAACAAAGTATAGACAACTTGTAGGAAGTCTCAACTACCTAACTACTACCAAACCAGACATTTCATTTGCTGTTGGAATCCTCTCCAAGTTTATGAAAAATCCTTGTGAGGGACATTGGTCTACTGCAAAAAGAGTTCTACAGTACTTGAAGGGAACTCAAGACTTTGGAATCAAGTACACACAAGTGGATGACTTCAGTTTCATCGGATACTCTGATTCAGACTTCAATGGAGACAAAGAAACTGGGGTATCTACTTCAGGATATGCTATGAGTCTTGGATCAGGAGCTGTCTCCTAGAGATCACGCAAACACTCAATTCCAGCAGATTCAACAACAGAAGCAGAATACGTGGTAGCAGCTGAAGCAACAAAAGAAATTGTGTGGCTCAGGAAAATTCTTGAAGATTTGCAGATAAAACAAGTACAATCAACTCCACTAATGATTAACAACACCTCTGCAATAAAGTTGGCCAAGAACCCAAAGTTCCATGATCGAACAAAGCACATCAATACTAAATATCATCTGATTCGACATCATGTTGAGGCCAAAACAATCCATCTCCGTCATTGTTCCACAAATGAGGAAATTGCATACATCTTCACCAAAGCACTTGGAAGAGAAAAGCTTGAAAGATTCAGAACGATGCTTGGACTCACCAACATCCCTTCAGATTAAGGGGGGGGGAATGTTGACACCTAATCCTCACGATTGGGTGAATTCATGTAAATAATTAAATTAGGAATGTGAACGGTCATGAAGAGATGAATTGAACAGTCACACCCTTTTGTATATAACAATAACATACCTGATGGAATAATATGAATTAGTTTTTCTGCCTAATGGAGTTACTGTCTGGCCTGACAGGAACTCCCCGAGTAATCTCATCTAGGTTGTGCTCCATCTCGATTAAGGGGTCTACCCCTTTCTCATAGTCAACACCCACTATCTATGAGAAACCCACCGTGCTATTGTAAACATACTAGGCGGTCTTTCTGGTCCCATGTCTACACATTTATCATAATTCAAGTCTCAATTTACACTTTTACAAAAAAATGCCAAGACTTGAAAAAGTCTGAAAAATAAGTCTTTAGTTGCATCAGTCCACTATTACATCGATGGAAAAGGTAGATCTGGATCCCATCGGAAATTTGTGTGAGCATATGCATAGTCGTCCACCATAAGTAATTGGCATTGTAGCAAAGTAAAAAACTATGGAGGGTAGTGCATCTGCTAGCCCGTCCCTCCTCGCGGCATGAGTTGACTCCACCTCACTAGCCTTGGCTCTTGTGGGGAAGGATCTGGTACCTTTGCCCACTGATAATAGAATAAGGGCACATGCTCTAGGAAGAATTTCACCAATATTGATCTGAACCCAAATTCTCTCAGGTTTCCCTACTTCCCTTTGGTCAGCTATCTTTTCATATTTGCTAGAAGGCCTCCACACCAGATGAATATGGTGGAGGTTAGACACTCAAATCCATACATGAATTAGGATTTTAAACTCTCATGTAGGGCTTCCATCCCAGATATGCGAGCTATGGTGAATAAGATGGTTTGTACAAGAAGGTTGTTGGTGATCGTAGCAATATTCACATACCCACCCCTCGTCATCTCTGCACCTAGGCAATGCCTCCTAATCATAGCACTAGTACTCTCACCACCTGGGTGATATCCGAAGAGTTTGACTCTCTATCCTCTTCGGGACAATCCTGTAATGAAATAAATGTCTCATTCTTATATTTCTAGTTCCTGGCCTTTGATTATGAAGGTATCTCGATCCACATCCCAAAGACTGATCAAATAGGGCAACAATTCCATTTGAGCCCTCAGTCCTATGGTCCTAAAGAACTTCAGCAACCCACAATCTCTCAAGGCATTGATGCATTCTGGATTATGGGTTGCTTGGTGATATTATGCCTCATGGCCTCTTTCTTTCCATTCTAGAACCATGATCTCCTGCAAAACATCATTTAACACCAATTAAAACATTTTTCATGGATTTAAAATAAAAAATTTTGCTTAAAAGAAGAGTTTTTCTTCAAAAATTTCTGCCTCAATGCCGTCATGCCTGTTTTTATAAATAGAGCAATGTCATTGCGAGCGTATTTTAGCTCGAGAGTGATTATCATAGCTCCAATGACCAAACCCACAATGATCGTCAATGCTCAAAAGTTTGCAAATCCTCCCTTTTAGCACACAAAATTCCATTAAAAATGCATGAAAATGTGATGAAATGTAAGAGCAAAGACAGATCTCTGATCTGCTACAAATGGTTCACGAAATTTTGCCTTGGATCTCCCACAATGATGACTTGAAAATCGAGCCAATTAGCACACAAATTCACTTTTAGAATGTACTATGGTAAAATGGTAAAAGTAATGTTACTTTTGATTATTTATAAGTTTTGAAGTCATTTTTTGCCATATTTTAATAATATTTTATTGTTATTTCTCAATAACAGTGATGGGTGCATTTCTTTATGCAGATATAGGTTCTTTTGGTGGATAGTGATTATTTTTTACTGATTCTCATGAGTTTTTGTTTTATCTCTTTTTCGGTCTCGTTAAAAATAAACGAAAAATCAACCCCCATGGAGTCATCTTTAAGCCCCTTTCTAACTCTCAAAAACTAATAATATCACCTAGTACTTGTCATTTTGAACTCATTAAGGTAAATGAATTAACGTTGTCTCAGTATATCTTTACCCATTTTTTGGGTTGAGATTGACTATTTACAAAAAAGGTACACCTTGATCGACATGGTCAAGAGGTTCTCTTAGATATTGTTTTCTACCATTTTGAGTTTGAGGGACAAATTATGAAAAGATTCGTCACCATGATGAGACCGAGTTTCTCCTTCATAGGACTCATAAAACTTACTGGGATTCATTCGAAGAGTGAACTTACATGACAAGCATATGCTATCCTCTTCAAGATTTTGATAAAAATAATACGGGTACTCGCTAGAAATAGAGGGGAAAAATGAAGATGAAACATCCTTTGTATAGGCATCATGTTGTTCTTGAACATGAAACTCTTCTACTTTCGTGTTGGGCTTAGGATATCCTCACTCAGACACTTGTCCTCCCAAGTTTGGGTGATCCATTTTGCCTCTCATTTGACTATTCCCTTTTGCCATCTTGACCTTTAGTATTATGTTGATTCAAATGCTACCACACTCCAGAGTCGTTTTGCAAGTGTTCAAGGGAAGTCCTATCTGCAATTATTTACTTATACATTGTCTGAACCATTATTACAATCTTGGATGTTATTCATTCCTTGTTTCTTGTCGATGATGGTGGATTCATTATTTCCCTCCTTTGATGGGTTGCTTCCTATCGAATTCAGCTCATATCCAGGAAGATGACTTCAAAACTCCCTTTCAGTACCTTATAACTTGCATGCCTTAATGGAAAGTTCTTCGCATTCAATGACATGTTTTCATCATTGGCCTTCGATTGGATGATTCCATGAGTGTTTGAATTCAACTTTATTATCACATTCATGGATTGTACTATCATACCTTGAGAGTCATTTTCATTATTGGTGGTTACTCTCATACTTGTTAACAGTCCACATCATTGGCCAGTAATCAGGTGGTTTTCTCACATGTTCGACTTCAACACATTTATTCACATGTTAGAATTCATACTTTAATTGGGTCAGGATGGAGCGCAAGACCCTGAGTCTTGTCTGACATGACTCAGGTTTCGTGGAGTTATATGTTATTCATGATTGTACACATGTTTCTGTTATACAAATGGTTGTGATCATATTGTGGGACTTTACATTTATAATGATCCTTCTATATTGGATGGTTGTGACCATAACTTGGATCTTAGATTCACAGATGATCCTTCTCATTTGGATGGCTACACCCATACCATGGATCCTTTCATATAGTCCTTATCATCCAAATGGTTGCGTCCATACTATAGATTCATGTCTTGATCTCAGATATGTATATGTATATGCGTCCTTGATTTGCAAGTTTCGTGATAGTGAATTTCCTCATCCTTGCAAAAGATTGTAAAGCATCTCAGCCATCACTCTTCATTCTGCCTTCATGCTTTTAGGGGCATCTGTTACATAGTATTTTTTCACACCTCTTGCACTTCCATGTGACATACCCCGAGGTGCTCGAAACATGACCATTATGCAGTGTTCATTCATATATGTAGCTCAGATCCTTCATAAGACTTGATTGGAAAATGCCTTGGACTTTCCATAAGAGAAATAGCTCTAAAACCATAATTTGAGAGTCATCGTGCTTATGAGGCTAAAAACAATGATGATCACCTATTGCACTGCACTTGAGCCATGATGGCATCACTTTGTTCACTTGTATACCTGCGATGATCCCAAAAAGGAAATTTTCCCAAAGATGATGAGAAGCTTCGTGATCTAGAAGCTTCCAAAGTGACGAGTTGGAGGTTGTTCAACATAGATGAGGTTGAATTCTCCCAACTTGGCCTTTTGGTCTTATCCCTATGAGCTACTTCCTTGAGATGAGGACCTAATCTTATCTTTGGAGAGGTCCTAACACCATTTCCCAACCTATATATTCATGCTTTTCCATTCCAAAATGGTTGGTCTATTTCTATTTGAACCCTTGTGCTAAGATTTTGCCTGTATGCTACTCATTTTGCTTGGAGAAGGAGTGGTTGAAGAGCTTAGCTTGGACTTGGATATTCATTAAGGGAGAGCCTATCAACATCAAGGCTTGGTTGTATGCTTCCCTTTATTTTCTATTAATATACAACTGCTGGTTCATTTTCCCTAAATGTGTATGCTCATGTATCATTTAGCTTAACATTCCTTGATCAGTTAAGTAGGTTTCTTTTGAATATGCTATTTTTATTTGCATGCCTTGTTGTGTCTTGACCTCTTGTGAAAGTGCATAAACACTAAGAGCAGCAGGAACAAGCCCATGACGGCAGTTATTCAAGGTCTTCAACAAAGGAGATTGAGATATCATTAGAACAAGGTAGGCCATCTTCTTCGTCTCTCTTTTCAATTGCAACTAAGGAAAGTGCCTAGTAGATTGTCACTTCGGTTGCTAGACCCACTCATTGGGCTAGAGGGATCGTCTTTGTCTACAAAGAGGATTTACCTAGAAAAAAAAATGGCAACTCCACTGGGGAATCCCAAGATCCTTTCCATCCAATCCTTCACCTTGTTTTTGTGTTGAGTTTGACCAACCATCCATTCCCAAACTTGTTTTCTTATCTGTAACTATTTTCACTTTCTGGTAATTGCTCGAAGGTTCTTGATTTGTTCTGCTCTTGAAGATTTTTTTCTTTTTCTTTATCTTGCTTGACCATCATGGTTTTGTCCCTGAAAGTCATGATGATATCGCAAATATGTTCATTACAGTAGTAATGATTGTTGTTTTTCTTTTAATAGGTGTTATCATATGAGAGGTTAAAGAAAATTAGGGTTTGTATTCTTGTTTTCTCTTTTTTTCTTTCCTTCTGTAAGTGGTTTGCCAATTTGTTTTTCATGTCCTTGTCTTGCTTGACACGTTTGTCTTATTACTGTTGTCTCTTGATTTGGTGTAAGTGTGTTTGGAGCTTGATTTTCTTCTAGGGTTTTTAGGACTTCTAGGTCATCCTTCATTCACTCATTGGTATTCTCTTTAGAGATTGATTACCTTTGTTCAGAGAGTATTTTTGTGTTTGGACGTCTTTTGCAAATTAATTTTGGTTCTTGGGTATTAAGTTGTTTTCAGTGTGTTGAATTAAGTAGATGCTTTGAAAGTCACTTCAGTTACTTTGGGAAGAAATAGATTACGAAATTGTTTGTTTCAATTGAACTGAAAGGAAGTATTAATTGCTTTGAATTTTGTGTTTTGAAAAGCGAAAGTGAAATTATTTATCTTTTAAGTAGTTTTTGAAGCATTTGTTGCATTCAAAATCATTAATGTGAAAGATATTTTCATGATTATTGAGTTGTTTGCATTCTTCTTTTCTCTTTGCACTAGATTACATTGTTCGCATTAAAGTAAAGATAAATCATCATTGTATCTTAAGGTAGATGACTTTAAGATTTTTATTTTGGAATTGTATTTTCTTATTAAATGAAATATTAGATTTCATGTTTTGCACTTAGCATTGGAAATTTGTCATTGATGGATTATTGCTTGTTTGATGCATGATTTGGGTGTTTATCTTTCCTAAATAGGTAGCCTTCATTGAATGAAAGGATTTCATTTTCATCATTTAGCTGCATTTTAGGAACAGGTGACATTGTTAAGGCCTTGAAATCGAAACATAATTTCAATATTAACATTAAAATATATCGATTAATTAAGGAGAATTTAAGCATTAATTCTCATACTTAGCGTTATAGGCTACAGACGTGTTCTAATGTCTATAAAACTCAACAATTGTCCTTTGCTCTTGCATTAGACAATTCTAGCACGGAATTGTGCTACCCATACCATCGAGTATATAAAGGGAGACCCTCATAGGTTGCAAACCTTTATCCATAGGAAGCTGAGTCTATCGCCCTATAAACATGATACACCGAACACAACATTTAGTGAGGTTGCCTACACATACGTCAAGTCCTTGGTAAATTTATTTGTTGAGGTGTATATTGTAGTTCATGGTTACTTGGTACTCATTGTTTCCCTAGATTTACTTGAGTGGTCATTTTGATCTTTTTTGACTCCTTAAATTTGAAAAGATCATCGAGCACATGTCCTTTCAAGCTCACTAAACTTATGAAAGTGACTAGAGTCACCTTTTTCGTCCTTTTCTCGACTCTTAAATCACAAAAAGTAAAAGTTTTTGTTTCTAAAAATAAATGCCCATGATAAAAATGTCAAACTCATGGAGTTGCTTCTTGGAGCAATATTGAGTAATTTCCTATTAATTTCAAGATTTTTAATAAGCCCTTACCAAATTATCTTTCCTTCTCTACACTTGAGAGGAAGTCATTGTGGCTGAACCATTGAGTTCATCTCACAATTCCCATTCATTGTCTAATACTAAAGGGTTCTCCCAAGGATTTCACCTGGAGCTTCCTTAGTCACTTGAAGATCCAGGTTTCAAAGTTGGGATTGTTCCAAGTATCCAACCCCTATCTTCTCGTCCACCTCCATTGGATTCTTGGTCACATCAAGAATCTGATCTTGAGACCCCTGACAATCCTATACAAAGGCATGCGAGTCCGCAGACCCTTGAGAGTCTACAGAGGCTTGTTATTCATCGACCAAATTTTTTATTTGATTCTCTTGTGATATATTGTTAGCATCCTTATAGTCCTTACGATCAACCTAGTATTCCTTTGGAGTTATCTCCTATAACATCTTGGATTCTTCGTCACCAGTTTTTTCCACCCATGGAACCAAAAGGTGAGATCTCAATTTGTTCTCTAGGTCATTTGGAAGTTTCCACTACTCATACTCATCACGTCGATGATGAACATAGGTATGAATTTCCTCCAGAAGGTTTTCCTTTCATAGGAAGAGTCCCATGTCACACACTTCCTGCAACCAGCGGACCCATGCTTCCACCTGGTTATACAACCCTAGTCTAGTTAGTTTCAAGAACTCCTAGTGCTTCATCTTTGTATTAGAATCCCATTTGGTCTTCCAATGCCATGTTTACTTATGGTCTGTTCATTCCAAACGTGACCTCTCAAACTTCAATACAAACTATTGTTACGTCAGTTCCCGTTCAACCTACAATTCCATCACAACTTGTATCACCCTTTAAACTAACCCTTCCGGTACAACCAATTGTTTTTCATGAGGTTTCAACTAGTTCTTCCACCTCTCTGCTAAGTGGACAGAATGTACCACCATCTAGGGAGAAACATACGAATGTTCCTCTTGTGTCAAGTGAAACCATTGTGAGTTGATTAAAAACTCACATGGTTGGAGTTAATCGACCTTATTTTGGTGGTATTCCTAACCCTATTGATCCATCTGGATCAGTTAATATCCAGTACCAACATCCTTACATGGCTTATATTCCACTCTAATAGGTTAATGTCCCATATGGTTCAAAAGCCTTGGTCAATCCACCTTACACTCCATAAGCAAGAGCTTGTGTTCAGCCTGGTCAATCCACTATTCTTGGTGGATATGGTCAAATTCAATTTGGAAATTACCAATACCCTCAAGGTATATCCCAAGGAACTTTCCAACAACCCTTGCAGAAGCAAGGGAAACCCTTGTAGCAGTAAAGGCAAAATTTTTAGCAACAAGTGAAAACGTTGTAGCAGCAAGGGAAACTGTTACAGTAGTAAGGGAAACCTTTGCAACAACAGGGGAAACCTTTGCAGCAGCAATCTCAATTTGTTCAACTACCTACTCAACCTTTATACTCGTAAGGCCAACCTTTGTAGCCACTAGGTCATCCTTTACAACAAAAAAATTAGCCTTTGTAGTAGCAAGGTCAACCTCTGCAACAACAAACTTCATATGCATATCAACAAGGCCATCCCTTACAAGCACAAGGTCAATCCTTGCAGCAGCAGGGAAAATCTCTTCAAGTCCAGGGTCAACAGGTTCAACAACCTTACAATCTGTATGCCACTTATAATGTTTATCAACAGCCTATGGTAGGTCAATATCAAAGCTACCCTAGATAAAATCCACCTTATGGTTAAGGTAACCCTTAGTGGGGACAAAATCAAATCCCATATGGAAAAAATCCTCCACTTTGGGGGAAATATCCTTACCATCAATGTTGGAACCCATAGTTTGGGTCTCCTAAAAGTCCCTACATGCCATTCAATCCGCAATTTCCCTTTTTGGCTATGTTGGAACTGCTTGATATTTCGAGGCTTACGAATGACCCTATTCTTCATTTGCCTTACTGGCCTTTGGTTCCAACTAAAATTACAAGCAATTGCAATAAATTTGAAGGAATGTCTAAAGAGGACCTATAGGCCCATGTGATGACATATCACCTATGGTGCTCCTCCAATTCATATGTTGACGATTCTATCCATCTTCGCCTCTTTCAGAGAACCTTAACAAGTTCTACTACAAAATGATATATCAAGTTACCTCGAGCTACCTATGTTGCCTTTAACTCTTTAGCTATGGCCTTCCTCACCCGCTTCCAATTGCCCATTCGATATGAAACTGGAACTCATTTTCTCACATCCCTTAAGCAAGATAGTGCAACCCACATCTCTGATCATATCCATGAATGGAGACGTCGGCGTTGCCTCGTAAAATTCAAGATTGCTTATAAATTGTTGACTGAATGGTTCACAAAATCATTAGTTAACAAGATTTCTAAGGATATATGTATGGGTGGGTGTGTTATTGAAGAATAAGATATTGTCTGTGCTCAGTATATAGACTTAGTTTATTAACAATGTGGTATGTTGTATGAAATGTTTCCCAATTCTCCAAGACCATCTTCAGATTTGGCAGCCTCAAAGTCTCCCGATGTACCACCAGTTGACGGTGTAATTGGTTCTATGTCTCAGGCTTCCACTAAGGCTTCCTTGAAGCAAAAATCTGTTTCAAACACTGGTTCCAATAATAATTTGAAAAATTTGTTAAATCCTGGTAAAGCCTTTAAGGTACATGCTATTAAGTCTACCATAGTAGATAAGGCATCGAAAGGTAAGAAAAGGGGTAAAGGTAAATCCAAAACTGATACCTCAAAACATGATCCACCCAAATCATCTATTGATGATGCTTCCAAGTGAAAGCCCAAATACCGTTTCCTCATCTGTGAGGAATATCATTATACTACGGATTATCCCTGACGTTTAGAAGATTTAACTTCTTATTGGAAGGGACTCTGACTGTTTTGAAAGAACCTTTTCCATCTCAGCAGATGCAGTTGGTAGACCAACCACAATCGTCTGCTTCCTCTAGTTCCCAAGTTTTCATGATGCAAGGTTCATCGCCTATTTCGATTGATACTCGAACAAAGGACTATCAAACTCCGTAAAAGCATATGGTGGAGAAGGAATTCACTGATGTACCTTCTACTTCCACTCCATCCAGTCCTGGTCTACTCCAGATTGAGTATCCTAACAATGAATCTGTAATCTAACCACCTCCCAAGGGTGTACTTCGGAAATCATCTTATAATATGAATGCTAGAGTTGCAAAACATTATAATATTGTCGAGGATTTAGCTCAATCAAATTCTATGATGTCTGCTTTGGAATTTCTCTAGCCATGTACAATGCAACAGAAGTCATTGTTGTCTCCTATAGGCGTCGTTGATCTTGCCGATTTGAGTTTAATTACCTTTGATCTTGAAAACCACGTTCCTCATCTTCCTCATCAGATTAGTTTTATGATTCAGGTTCTCATTAAAGGAAAGATGATTCATCGGACTATTATTGATGAAGGTACTTCCACTTGCATCACGTCTATTTTTATTTGGAAGGTTATAGGCTCTCCTTCTCTTAATCAGTCCCCGAACACTTTGGAGGCCTTTTATGGTAGACGGTCCCATCCATATGGTATTCTCACAAACTTTCCAATCACATTGGAAGGAAATATCTTTGTCTAGTTTTTTTTACCAGTGTATGCTTATTCATGCTCCATATGTTGGTTATTGTTGCTG
This sequence comes from Pinus taeda, assembly GCA_000404065.3. NCBI lineage: Eukaryota > Viridiplantae > Streptophyta > Pinopsida > Pinales > Pinaceae > Pinus > Pinus taeda. The sequence goes on along the minus strand of APFE031625931.1, from coordinate 236,435 downwards.
CTATGTACAATCATGAAGAGTTGAAGTATTTAGTTGAATGATGTGATATGTTGCTGCTGCCAAAATATTGATTTATGGATGATCATATGATCCATGTACTTGTATCATGACATAGTATCATACATGCATTGATGTGAGAGTTATTATGAAAACCATGATTAACATATGATGTATATTGAGTCATGAGAGTTATTCATGTTCTATGGGTTCTTAATAATGTCATTACAACCATAACTTTCATGTATTATTCTTGTACACTCTCATACTTATCATGGAGAGGATTTCTAGAGTCATGCATGTATTGAGAGAGATTCATGTTCATCCATATGTGGGCTTATTGATGTACTTGTTTAGTAATGTATTATCATTATTGTAGTCACGTAATAAGCCTTTGAGGCTATGTAATTTGTTGCATATCATTGATTCATAGCTTTGGAGTAGCCTCTTGCATGTGGTAAGGAGGAGTTGAAAGCAATGTATATTAGTGCACATTCAACCTTGGAGATGATTCCATTCAGTGGAGTATGGATGGTCATACAGTTGTGACCTGACATTATGAAGTTACTGCTACTATGTCTACCTTAGAGAGATGCTAAATTGCTGCTGATATGTGTGTGTTTCCTACTGCTAGTGATGTTGATAGAGAGAGTGTTGCTAGGGAGTACATTGTGGAGATGATGTATTTGTTTTTGTTGCTTCAAATTGGATGGATATTTGTGGTTGTTGCTATGGAGTTGATTTGTGTTGTTGTTGATAGTAGATCACATTATTTTGTTGCTACTATGTGTTGATAATATGATCTGCTATTGTTGATATGAATTAGACTATGTCGCTATTTCTTCAGGGGGAGAGCATGTGTTTGCTACTGCTCAACGAGAATTTATTGATTTTCTATTGGTAGGAGATGTATGCTGCTACTCGTGTGTGTTCATGATTGGACATAGCTTATGTCCATGAGGAGTGTTTTTGTATGCATGCCTTACACTCCATTGTTTTTCACTTGCATATGTTTTGTTGATGGATCCCCTTGCATGAAGAGGATTTTATAACATTCATCTTTGACATGTTTTTCCTTTTTCCATTGTTGTCAAAGGGGGAGAATGTGAGGATGATTAGATGATTGTTTCAACTTGGGGGGTTTACATCAATGCCAAAGGGGGAGATTGTTGGAATTGATGTGTGATGCATTGTTGCAGATCTGTGGTTGATTGTCATTGATGTCAACCTGGTTTCTTGGGCTGTAGATGTGTTGGCTATGCATGAGTCTAGGTGGATGTAGGTGATTTGTGTATGGATGAGTTGAATATGGCCTTGAGCATGTCTACTAACTTGGACTAGCTTGGAGGATGGATGATGGTGTGTTGCACTAGCTTGGAGGTCTTCCCATGATGATGGTCTTCATGATCATGTTGCTGTATACTGAGGTTGTTGGCTATTATAGGAGTTAGAGGTGAGGAGCCTTGATGATTATGTCTCCTTGGTATCCATGTTCCACATTAGGTCTACATGTTGATGATGTTATGTTTTGGGCTTGGAGAGGTGTTACATGTGGAAGTGGATGTTTTAAATGGTTGCACAAGTTTTGGAGTATGTTTAACAGGTATTGTAGCTGCATACTAATGGCAGGGATGTTGTTGAGAAGCTTGATGGCCGATTTGTTTAGTATGGTGTTTGGATAGAAGTGAAATTTTTTTATTTTATTTTATTGGAAAATGAAGATGAATCTGAAAATTCTTAGACTTGGGTTTTGTGTACAACGGACCCAATTATATTCCCAATGAGATTTTTTTTTAAAATTTGGTCAAGATTTGGAGAAAATGAAGGCCCGCTGCCTTGTACACATGCATAGAGGATTGTGGGAGCGACTCTAGATGCTTCCATAGTGTGTCATGAAATATAATAAGGATCTGGATGCTCGCATCGTGTGTCGTGGGAGTGACTGTGCCTATAGATGAGTTTTCTCTACATTTCTTGCACTCCTCAGATGTATATTTTGGTTTTTATGTGATATCTTGCTTTGGAGGTTTCATTAAAGGTCTGAATTGACTTAATCAACATGTCTTCATTTGTTTAGAAGTGTGAATTCCTTTAATGGAAAAAGAAGTGGAGTAGTGGAAAAACTTGTATAAAAGATGGAGCAGATCAACCATTTGGAGCAGTGAAAATAGAGAAGAGATTTGAGTAGAGAATAGAGGGAGACCTCCTGGAGCATAAAGGTCGAATTTATTGATAAGAACACATAGAGATATCATATTCTTAGATCATGGAGTGAGGAGATTCATTGTGAGGGAAAAAATTGTTGTGGTGAGGCAGAATTTTTTTGTTGAATGTAACAAAGTTTTTGGAGGTTACACAACAAAATATTTTTGGAGACATGTGCTAGAGATTCAAGCATGTTTCTACTGCAGATTTTGAAAGTTTGATGGAGGAGATGATGAGGAGAGAATTGCTCCTTGATTATCACTGTTTTGTTTGTGTATGCAGGGATGAATGTTTGTTTTAAATAGTTGTAGCAGTTCATAGTTATGTCACTTATTTCATATTATGCAGCTAATGTATTGACTTTGGTATGTGCATGTGAGAGAGATATTGAGTAGTTTGACTGATTGATTGTGTTATTTGAGAGCGGTATGTGGATGATTGTGAGTGTATGGATGGAATGAGGTTGTGAGTGGAAGTTGCTGTGATTTGTAGTCATTATATTTGCAGAATTGATATTGTTTGATTGAGATGATTTTCATATGAGAAATTTATTGTTGCATTGTGCATGGGTCATAGTTTGAAATATTATGAAATGTGGCACTAAATTGATCAACGGATTGGATTAGCTTGGTGAAGAAGGGATAAGTGTTCCTTTCATATGGGTGTAGGTAGCTAGTAAAAGCAAGAAACATTCTCACATTCCAATGGTGGTTGGGAGAGTCTTTTAGAGGATAGGAGTCTCCAGTGGATAGGAGTTCACTTAGTCGATGTTATATGATAAACTTCCTTGTTGGGCATAATCAACTATGATATAAATTGATTTTCTTGATTAATAAAATTAGTAGTAGAGAAATAACAACAAGGGTGGTTTTTGCCTCAGAGGGAGGTTTTCCACCAGTGATCCTTATGTCCCTTGTGGATGTGATTGTTATGGTTTTGCATATGTTGATCATGGTATTTTCCCTATTGATTAATGTATTATATGAGCTAGTCTTCTAATGGTGTAACGTGTGATTGTAATTCACTAATCAAAAATAAATTTTAATATACATTGTCACTATTGATTCACCCCCACCAGTAGTGAGCACATTTCCAACACCTTTGAAGCTTTAAATAAGTTGAAGGAGTTGTATGAATCACACTTTGAACTTGAAGTTTTTCAATTGATGATTAAGTTGTTCAACCTTGAATTGAAAAATGATGACTATATTTCCTTAGCATCAGAAGTAAGATCCATTAGGCATGATATAAAAGCTACTGGTGTTGAGATAGATATTCCTCTCATAGCTTATTTCAAGGTAGTATATCCCACCTATTCATATTATCTTGAGTCATTGAAAGTAAGTGGAAACCTTCAGGAGATTACCTTTGAATCCCTTGACAAGAAGTTTGGTGAAAGAGAGAATGCTTTTGGGAAGAAGAAAACTCCTCAGTATTCTGAAGAAGTTATGATCCTTGCACAAAGGGAGAAGAATATTGCACAAGGTTATTCTAGAGGAAGAGGTGGTCGAATAGGAAGAGGAAGGAGGAATTTTAGAGGTAGGGTGGGCATACAGTTCCAAGGAGAAAAGTTTGATCTTCATTGTATATGTTGTAATAGAGATGAACATGATGCATCCACATGTAAGTTTCCTTGGGACCAAATTGAGCAGGAAAGAAATGAAGGAAAAGGTAAAACACCTAAAAAATGGAAAGGCAAAGCACCCGAATCCTCTCATTATGTTGTGGCACATTGCAACATTGGAGTAACTAAAGACTTATTCAATTATTCATTGGCTTCCTTTAAAGATGATTGGTTTGTTTATTTAGGAGAAATTTTCCACATGAATTTTAGGAGATATATTTTTGAAGAATTCATTGACAATGTTGATGGAGTAGTATATTTTGTAGTTAAGTCAAAACTCAATCCATCATGGCTTGGCACGATCGGGATAAAATTACCTGGTATTCTAGACTTTATTCTACATGATGTTCTATACCTCCCAGAGATGAGGAGAAACTTGTTGTCTTTGGTCCACATCCGGCAACAAGGACACTCCATTCATATATTTGATGGCAAGGTCGAGGTTAGAAAATAATCATATCACTCACTTGTCATCACGAGGATAGAAGAAGAAAGACTTTTAAAGCTACAAAGAACCTCTTCTCGTGCACAAAACTTCTCATACAATTCTCACTATTATGAAGATAAATTTCCATCAAGTATTTAATGGCATGCTAGATTTGGACACTTGAATTATGACAACCTTTTCTTGTTGAAGAAAAATGGTGTTACTGGTTTTCCTACAATTCCTAGGAAAGTTAAGGAATGTGATGCTTGTATCTTAGAAAACATAGCAGATAGTTCTTTCATGATTCACATTCTAGAGCAGATAGAAAAATTGAACTCATTCATTCATATTTATGTGGCCCAATGCATGTTCCTTGTGTAAATGGTAATAAATATATGATGACATTTATTGATGACTACACCAGAATGTGTTGGGTTTATTTATTGCAGAACAAATATGATGCTTTTCAAACATTCAAGAACTTTCATGCATGGATTGAAAATGATGTACAATCTCATATTGGATTTATTCCCATAGATAATGGAAAAGAATACATTTCAAATGAATTTGAAAACTATATTTGCGAACATGGGATCAAAAATCAAACAATCGTGCCTTATAATCCCCAACAGAACGGAGTAGTTGAAAGAATGAAAATGACAATATTAAATATGGTATGTTCCATGATGCTTTTCAAGAATGTTAAACTAATTTTTTGGGCTTATGTAGTTCTATGTGCTATATATATAAAGAATAGGGCTCCATCTAATGTTATCAAAAACAAGACTCCCTATGAAATGTCGTAAGGCCACATTCCTTCGGTGAGGCATCTCAGTGTTTTTTTATTCCAACTGTTATGCCTTGATACCTAAGTAACAGAGAAAAAAACTTAGTGTAAGGAGTCAAGTGTATATTCTTGGGGTATTCAAATACATCTAAAGCATACCATCTCTATGATGAAGTGACCAAGAAGTTTACAATATCTAGAGATGTGATATTTATTGAATCTTCCAAGACCGCCAATGTTATTGAGTGGCAACTTGATCACTTGGATCGATTTAGACATGAAAAATATTTTCAATAGTTTGATAATCAGATTCCACATCCTGAATGGAGGATTCCTATACTGGTTCAATCTGCAGAATCTTCTTCTGAAGCACTCTCTCCCTGGCATGAAGATCCAACCACTAATGACACTTTGAGTGATGTGATTGAAAGAATTGGGAGACTAAATCTTGATTCAACCCCATCTTAGTGAATTGAGTAGCCTGGGCCATCTTAGAAAGGTCCTCCAAAATGGTTGACAAAAACACTTGAAAGTGTTCGTCTCGATGAGGTTGGAAATACAGGAACAAGAAGCTCAACCAAGAAAAAGGGAGGTGACGTAGACCATTATGATTCACCTATTGACATTGATGTTTCTTATGATTTTTAACTAAATTTGTATTCATATTTTGAACCGACTTCCTTCAATGAAGCCACTTCTCATGATGAAAGGAAAGAAGCGATGCAAAAATAATATGATGCCTTGATAAAGAATGGCACATGAAAGTTGGTTGATCCTCCATTGGGAACCAAACCAATAGGTTGCAAGTGGGTCTACAAGAACAAGTATGAAGATGATGTCTCACTTGAGAAGCACAAAGCCAGGTTTATGGCAAGAGGTTTTGCATAGAAGGGGTCGATTATGAGGAAAATTTTCCCCCATAGCAAAATGGGCTACCATCTAGACACTCTTTTCCTTGGAAGCATAGAATGGTTGGAAATTCCATTAAATGGATGAAAAAACTTCTTTCTTGAATGGATATCTAAAAGAGAATTCTTTTATGCCACAGATAGAAGGATTTTTTGTGAAGGGTCAGGAACATAAAGTATGCAATCTTGTAAAATCCTTGTATGGCCTGAAGCAATCTCTCTAAGCCTTGTACGAGAAGTTAACTGAGCTTCTGAAACTCAACTTCAAACATTATGATCTTGAGAATGCAAATTTCTTTGTTATGAAAGTTGGAAAAACAATTGTATATCTTATGTTGTATGTAGGTGATCTTCCGATGATAGGGAATAATGAGAACTATATTTCACCCATAAAAGAGGAATTGAGGAAAGGTTTTGAAATGACAGACTTGAGCTTTGTTCACTACTATATTGGTATTGAAATAACTCAACATCAAGAGTTTATATTTCTCTCTCAGAAGAAGTACATTAGAGACCTATTGAACAGGTTTGGCATGACAGAGCGCAATCCTTTAAGCACTCCAATGGAAGCAAATTTAAATCTCACATCGACTGAAGGAAAAAAAAATGAATATGCATCAAAGTATAGAAAAATCATAGGAAGTCTCAACTACCTGACTACTACTAGACCAAACATTTCATTTGTTGTTGGAATCCTCTATGGGTTTATGTAGGATCCTTGTGAGGGACATTGGTTTGCTACAAAAATAGTTCTAAAGTACTTGAAAGAAACTCAAAACTTTGGACTTAAGCATACACAGGTGGGTGACTTCATCTTCATTGATACTCTGATTCAGATTTCGATGTAGATAAAGAAATTGAGCTATCTACTTCAGGTTATGTTATGAGTCTTGGATAGGGAGTTGTCTCCTCAAGGTCATGCAAATAATCAATTCCAATGGATTCCACAACTAAGGCAGAATATGTGGCAATAATTGAAGCAATAAAGGAAATTGTGTGGATTAGGAAAATTCTGGAAGATTTACAAAAGAAGCAAGTGCATTCAAATCCTCTCATGATTGACTACACTTCTGAGATAATGTTCACTAAGAACCAAAAGTTCCATGATCGAATGAAGCAGATCAATACAAAATACCACCTGATTTGACATCATGTTGAGGCCAAGATAATCCACCTATGCAATTGTTCCACAAATGAGCAGATTTCAGACATCTTCACTAAAGCGCTTGGAAGAGAAAAGTTTGAAACATTGGTAATGATGCTTGGAATTTCCAATATCCCTTCAGATTAATGGGGGGAGATGTTGACACCTAATCTTTGGGATTAGGTAAACAATGTAACTATTGTAAATAGAAAATAAGGAGAATTAGAAGATGAAGAGACACAAGCAGATGAAAACCAAGAGTCTCTCCCTCCATGTATATATCTATGATCAATCTTAATGCAAGAGCACAATTTGATTTGAGTTACCTCGTGGTCTGACAATATTCATCATCAACATAATCAATGTTGATGAAAAATTTGTTTTTGTATTTTGTAGTGATATTCATGGTATGTTTCCCTTCAATCCTACTTAATGAAAATAGTTGTAATAGAAAATTAGTTTGTAGGGCAAGCTAACATAGTAAGGATTGAAAAATTATATTATATTGAGAATCACTGTAAGAAAAACAACAAATCATTTGATCCTTCACTTGAAACTTGATTTGGAATAGTAGATTAATGTCTCCACTTACCATTGATTGTTAAAATTAGGTGAAAACTATGCTTTAATGCATATTGGATTATCTTTCTACCACTACATTTGTTCCTTTCTTGATTTTTTCCACTTTGGATGTAATTTCAAATGAGGCTCAAAATGCTTCTCATCTATAGGCCCATATGCATAGCAATGTTTATAATGACCATATAATATGAGGAAGATTCCCCATGGCGAAGTGTTACTAGTTATGAATAGGTTGTGTGTATGTATCTAATGAACCATATGGATCCGTAGGTGATACATTCCCCAAATATCTATCAAAGTTTCTAGAAAGATTACTAGTATGAGAAGCAACAACAACATAAGTGGCACTCGCCCTAGGAGTATCTCATAGTGTCAATCCTTTTGTAGAGTTGGTTGCTTCACCTCCAAGTGTGGAAAATACCGATTGGTTTACATGTGATGATATTATGAATTGGGATGCATATTATGACTTGGGTAGTCACGATGAAGAGGTAAATTGTGGATGCAGAAAAAATCACAATCCAGTTAAAGAAATTAAGATTATGGAGATTCACAATCCATTTCAAGAAAAAAAAAAATCTCAACAGTGAGATAAGAGTTCAAAGTACAAAGAGGTCGGAAGCTTTCTCACCATTTGAGTTGAATGGGTACCCCCTATCGAAGCCTGTGGTGCTCTTGTGCAAGTGGAGGATCATTTGAAAGGTTTACAATTACTAGGGAAAATATGGATCTTAGATATATCATGCCAAGCTATAAAGTGAAAAATCTCTAAATGGATTCCCATGCATGTCACATTATCTATAACATAAAGGAGCATGCTCATAATCCAATGTTTGTTTCCAACCTTCATCTTTGAAGGAAATCTCTATTTACTCCAACAATGCTTCAAAAATATTCATGTTTACACAAATCTTAGGATAAAATTTATACCTCCCTAGCTTTGTCACCTTTGATGTCTTTATAAATTTCCAATGTAGTTTCCAATTCCCTCAAGGGTTTCTTTTCTCAGCATTCTTTGGGTAATGAGAATAGACAAACCCAAAATGGGGTAGCCAAGAATTTATCATTCTCAGGGTTATATCATCCCTTCCAGAAGTGCATAAAGTGCCTAGAGTTACTAAATAAGTAATGCACTACATCAAATACCTTAGTTTAGTCTTGAAAATTCGAGAAAATGGCTGTAGAAAAATCCTTGTCACAAATTTTCAAGTCTACTCGGCATTTTGGTCGCCATTTCTACTGGATCTAATTAATCATAGTTCATTATGTTGGCTAAAATCTAATAAATATTTGTATGAACAAATGCTCTTTCATATACTATATGTAATTAGAATTTTTTGAGGATCTTACCTCATATTTTGATCTTTTACCACTTTTGATAGACATTTCCTCTAAAATTCCCCTTGCCACACAGTACCCACTACTTGATTATCTCCAGACATTATTCTAGCCTCCAAGCCAAGGATTGATTGACGGGTTGTTGAATTTGGTTCTAGTACCTCTAAAAATCTACCTTTATCACTATCCAAGATGGATTTAAAGGAGGTTTTCACACCCTCCCCACATTGCTTGCCATGGGCCTAACTCGTTGGTGCTACTGGAAGGAAGTAATTTATTAGAGCTATGAAGGAGATTTTTTACTACAAAACATGCTACTTTGGCCTGAGACAATTAAGGTTAATTATTTTCATCATCAACATAATCAATGTTGATGTAAAATTTGATTTTGTATTTTTTACTGATATTCAATGTATATTTCCCTTCAATCCAACACAATGAACATGGTTTTACTATATCATGAGTGTCTATGGAAAGCTAACATAGTAAGGATTGATAAATTATATTATATTGAGAATCGCTATCAAACAAACAATAAATAATTTGATCATTTACTTTAAATTTGATTTGGAATAGTACATTCATGTCTCCATTTACCATTACTTGTTGAAATGGGGTGCAAACTATGATTTCATGCACATTGAATTTTCTTTCTACCACTACATTTTTGTCTTGGTAAGTGCATTTGTACCTTTCTTTGAATTTTTTGGCTTGGATGTAATTTCAAATGAGGCTCTAAATGCTTCTCATCTATATGCACATATGGATCACATTGTTTGTAATTCCTATGAGGATCTCTCATTTTTTGGAATGTGGTTATAGTCTTGTATTTTTCCTTGTTGTCTATTTTTAATCATTTTTCTATTTCCCTTGGGAATCTAACTTAGTGTAGAAATCTTTCTTGTTCTCCCCATCTATGCTTTTCACACTAAGAAGCTATAATTTCCTTGAGATATGGCTAAATACTCCTCCAAGGTACTTCGCCGGCACTTCTAGCTCGTTCAATGAGGTGCCTATTTTGATGATGTACTTTTAAAATGAAAAGTATTGTTTTTCTTAAGTGATTTCCATTTCATGAACTCGAGAACTTTGTAATTATGAGATAGAATTATGATTTTAATAATGTTTTGAGGTCTTTCCATTTTTTAACCATAGGATTCTTTCCTTTACATATGAAAGGTCTCCAGGTTCACTCGTACCCTGTCCATTAATATCCTTGTCCATTAATATGTGTTTGTACTTTAGTCGTACCCGATCTCCTTCGAGTTTGCGAAGCTCGTGGTTCCCTTGCTGAATAGCTTCTTGAATCTGCATATGTTTGTCCTTGCACGGCTGCATAATCTCTTCACTCTGGTCTTCACGTGCTGTCACAATTATGGGAGTTATTGCATGAGGATTCTTTCCCAAAGCTACGGCCTCGACTCTTCTCATTGTCGTCAAAATCATTTTCGTGCTCAGGTTCTTGCACATGCCCCCCTAGGCCCATCAGACCGCTAGCACGCGTAGGTCCCAATCAGTCCGTTGTGCCTGGTAAACTCTGTTCATCATTACACATAGCTTTGTGGATGCTCCGACGTGGAATATTTGTGGTGTGCATCACTTGCCCTACTGCCGCGTCGGATTTTGATTTTCGATCCTTAGTCTAGGATGTGGTTGCACAACACACATTTGCACCCATCGACATAGGTGGGCGCACAAGTTGCTTTGTCCTGGCTGCCCGACTCTCATTCAACGTTGGGGACTTCCAAAATGTAAGCACATCCATCTTATACACTCATGCCAGTTTCCAATATTCTTCTGATGTATACTCCACCATTGTGCAGGTCTCACATGAAACCCCCATTCCAGTGTACCGTACCGCTACTGCTCTGGTACTGCACTTTCAATTTTGTCTAAGAATTCATCCATCATTGTTACCCCATCATATGTTGGCAGTTCTCTTGCTTCTATCGTCATGCACCACAATGATCTAATCATCATGTTGCAATTCAGTGTTGTCACTTCGTGCAACCGATTCTGCTAGTGTTCTACTTCTTCATCTAAATCCAAAGTATAGGAACTGTCAAATTCCCACAAGATTCTCCCATCTACAGTCAGGTTCACCCAATCCTGATCTTGTGTCGTTATTTGGTAAATGCAATTTAGCTCATCGTCACTGTCATCATTGCGCATAGGTTCAATGTAGCACGCTCCTTCTACTGGGTCTAGCGGAACGACTACGCAAAGGGACATTTTCTCGAATATCATCTTCCACTTTTTTAGGTAGATGACCTCCGGAGAAAGAGAAAACCTGACTAGTTGGGGTAGGAGCTAGGTTCAGAACTGATTTAGCCAAACAAATCCTGAAACTATCGGTCATTTCGGCAATAGTCCGCAGGGCGGGAACTGAGGTCTCACCTGAGGTAGTATGGGAGGGTGTTGGAACCAGGTTTCCACACCCTAGGGATGTCTTGATGGGGTCTCGAAAGTTTGTGACACGATCCTACCCGCTAGCGCTGCTCTGCGTAGCTGTCTATCCTTCGCAACTCGTGGGACTTCTTCTGCGTAGCTCTATCACAAGTGCAAAGAGGAGCTGTCTAGATCCTTTATCCCTACTGTGGTTTTACTATAGATCTTAACTTAATTATGCAGGCCCAATATTCTTATTAATCATCCAACAATTATAACCAGTGCATGCAATCATAAATTGTAAAGAGATGCATAAATATCATAGAAGCATAAACACAGAGTAATTCAGAATCAACTTATCTCTTATTAATTCTTTGTCTAAGTACAATCCCAACTCCACCCTATGCACTTAGCTATAGGGTTCTGCACACATAGCTGTGGACTCTACCAAGCCTCTACACACTCAACTACAAAGATTATTCCTACTACTACAATCCAAGACTCAGACTTACAGACTCAGATCTAATTCAACACCCAAAACTCATTTAATTTCTTAAAGCTAAGAAGCGCACCGCATAAGGAAGAACGGGAGGCACTGACTGGCGCGAGGATAACTAAGGAAGGTCTGCTAACCAGGTTGGAAGGTGACTTGATGCCTCACACTAGTACTGCGACCACCTAACTAGCCAGAGGAAGCATAGTCTCAGCGCTCCCAACAGTTGAAAGAGAGTGCAGGACTATAACAAGTCGGTAGGAGAGTTGCGTGGGAAGGAGGTTACGTGCAGGGTCAGTATGTCACAGGGGTTGGGTTCACATATAAGGAGTTGCGCTGCCACGTGGGTAGGCTGGAAAGTGACCATTAGTGTCACTATTCATGACAAGATGTCCAATTTAAGGCAATGAGGAGTGGGCGCTAGGCAATTAAGACATAAAGCCAGACCTAGATTTGGGGTTATCTGCCACCATTTTCGCATTAATGAGTCTAATATGGGGGGAATGGTCGAATTTGAATTCAAAAGGCCCTATAAATCACAGGTGGCTCTCCACCAAATGATCCTTGGTGATTTAAGAATTCAGTTGTCGCGTTATCAAGTGGGCATGAACCTGACGAATTTGGAGGTTGTAAGAGCAAGTCTATGGTTTGAAGCATTGCCGAAGGAGACATAGGATTCCCTGATCAACATAATGAAAACGACCAAGGGATCTATGCAGAGTTCTATGCCACGGGTAGGGGATACACCAAAAATCCCTAAATTGCCCCAGACATCGAAGCCCAAAAATGACCCACAAGCAGTAGGACTGGTCTATATGTCTCCGCGAAATCTGTGGTTTGGTAAGTTGTCCATGGAAGAGAAGGGAAAAATGGTTAATATTGAGAGTAGTGATGAAGAGGAGGATTCCAGGCATTCGTAGAAGAGATTGAACCAGAGCTAGAAATGGAGGAAGACATCTAGCCAGTGCGCATTGCAGCAAAGCTGCCCAAGTATGTCCATCCACAGAAAGGGAGGGTAAAAGTACCTAAATACTTGGGTTTCGTTAAAAGCACACTCAAAAACTCATTCCCCCCCAAGGGAATTCCATTTGAAGGTTTGGCTGTGGGCTGCATACCCACGATGAAGTTTGAAGACTGGGACCTCGCAGATAGTGAAAAGCTCCTTCATTTGGAAACAAGCCAACTGATCGAACAAATCAAGGAGGGGGCAGTTACAACACTACATCCATGGAAATGGTTACGTCGGGTGGAGGAGGTTAGACTACTCCACCTCCTATCGATTCCACACTTTCATCGTGCCCCAATTATGATATTTTTCATCAGGCAAATGCTTTGCATGGTGCATGATCAATACTTGTGGCTGGAGGATCCCATTCCCATCACATCAAATTGATTCATAGGATTTCTTAGGTTCCCTATATGGGAAGGGACCCTGCGGAAATACTTGGCACAAGTGGACATTTGGTGATCGTAGAGGCTATGAAAAAGAAATATAAGTTGGAGAAAAATGAGAGGGGTTACGTTATTACTAGAATTCAAGACAAAGGGGTCCCATTTCCTACCTAGTTGTTGGCAGGAAAAGTGATGAGAAAATGTTGTGGCAATGAGGTACCAGCAACGGTCATCGTACTGGCCGAGCAATGCGAAGAAGGGGTATGGTTCAACTGGGAGCAGTGCCTCTGTGAAAAGTTCCTAATGAACTGCAAGGAGGCTCAAGAGAAGGGTAAGAGCTTCCACTACACGTTGTTTCTCTTATCCATATTGTTAGTTGCAGGGGAATTGTTGGAGGACAGTTAGTTTCCTCCCTTGGACGAGGACTGGCCAAAGGAAGCAAAGTATGCATCGCTATGGACGATGCAGGATGCCACGTGAATTCGTGAAACCAAGACCTTTTGGGTACTGATGGTGGTGAGCTTACGAATGTGGATCAATAAACAGTTTTGTCTATCCCCCTCAGTATACGACAATCTACAGATCTTTGCATACTTTAAAGAAGATATACACAATGTGTATATTAGGACACGGAAGGACCCAGAGTAGAAGTGGACCACACTCCCCTTCATCGCAATAGATGGCGTTATTTTAACAGTGCTCGACTCATGGCCACCTAAATGGCATGCACCAGATCTGATAGTACGTGATGAGGCAGCAATACAAAGATAGAAGAATTTCACCAAGATGCTGGCACAACAGAAATAGAATGAGGAGCTCGCCGAGGAGGTTAGGATTTCCCACGAAGCAGTGAAGGCAGCCGCAGAGCAGACCAAGGTCGCTGATAAAACAACAGTAGTAGAGGCCACCATAACATAGGAGGAAAGAGGTCCGGACCTAACCACAGGACAAGGGGCAGATGATACAACGGAAGGTGTAGACCCAAGCACCACTCCTACACAATTGAAACGGTCGTGCGGTATGGAATGAATAGGGCCACGGAAGAAGACCAAGGCTTCTAAGTTGGAGGGGGAGCCTATTACATTGACCGAGGGTGATCTATATGACATCGATGACATAGTCCGTGAAGTCACTAGGGAGGCAATCCAGGAAGTAATGATGGAGCAGTAGAATGTGTTGGGGGCGCTCAAGGCACAACTCCAGGAACTTCAGGTGCGGCCCCCACAGTAGGGAATGATAGTCGTCTATGGGGATATGGGTACATCAGCAACTGAGCAGTTGTTGTGGGCCAAAATGGCTAATACCATTGTGTTGCTGGAAGCAGCACTGATAGCGGACAACACGAAGGATAGAGCTGTGGTAGGCTGGTTCAAGGGACTTGGCCTAAACTTGGCTACCCTTTCGCAAGAGATATTACACTAGCTACAGGATGGAGCAACAACAGAGATCCACGCTAGGGAAGGATGTGCAATACAGAAGCTCAGTGAACAGCGAATCAACATTGAGTAACTGAGCCTCCAACGTGATGAAGCGGTAGCACAGAATCAGTAGTTGGAGAAAATTGTCGAAGAAGCATGTCGATGCATCCCTGAGCTAGAGATTATAACAGACTTACCAATAGGGATACAGATCCACAAATTGGCGAGTGGAATCCGCGAAGCAAGGAGGAAGCAATGAGGATCTAGATGGACCTCAACCTATAGATTGTGGAGCTGCGGCTGAAGGCACAACCCTCTACACCCCCGAAAGTCAGAGAGAAGCAGCACCACACCATTCAATCGGGGTTGGAAGTAATAGAGCGCGCCATACAGGATTACACGGGCTCGTTAGATCAGTCATTGCTCACCCTCACTTCACTGCAGGAAGACTCGATGGTACAACGTTTAGATACAGAAGCGTGGGAGTTACAATAGGCCTATGACAATGTTTGGGGGACCGCATAGACGGTCGCCCTTACTCAGCGACTAGCTAATATGAGGGAGGCCCAAGATCTAAAGGAACAGATGCATGTCTCGTGTCAGAAAGAAGCATTGCTTAAAGCAGGCGTCCAACCTTGGCTCGAGGAAGCATTCACAGTCACTGCCAAGATTGAGGGAAAGTTGGCACAGATGCAAGGCATATATGCACTCAGGCAAGGAATTGCACCTCACAATAATGCATTGGAGAGTCGCACACAACAGGTGCAATGGACAACGAAAGAATGTGCGATAGATGTTAGTGAAGCACAGAGGTTGCTGGATGAACTCCACATGAAGATCAATGCACCAGTCGAGTGACTCAAGATGAGTCACGATGATTGTGTTGGGGGCCTGTTGAGCAGCAGATCCCCCCATAGCAGGTTTTGGGGCTTAAATCCCAAGTTTTTGTCAATGTGATGTAAAGACCTCGCAAAATGTGGGCGCGAAGTGCAAAAGTCTAGGGTTGTCTACTATAAAATAATATAATTTAATGTATGGTATTTCGTCCTACCCATGGTCTGTGGACCATGGGATTGTATAAATAGAGAAAAGCTCTAAGGGTAAAAAGGAGTCTTAGTCTAAGCTTAGAGAAATGATATGGGTTTTGGATACTAAATTAGATCTGAATCGGTAAGTCGGAGCCTTCGGTTGGAGTAGTAGGAAGAGGTGCAGCTGAGTGCGCAGAGGCCTGATAGAGTCTGCAGTTGTGTGCGCGGACCCTTGTAGCTAAGTGCGCAGGGCGGAGTTGGGATTGTACTTTGACAGAGAATTAATAATAGATAAGTTGATTCTGAATTACTGTGTGTTTATGCTTCTATGATATTTATGCATCTCTTTACAGTTTATGATTGTGCGCACTAGTTATAATTGTTGGATGATTAATAAGAATATTGGGCCCACATAATTAAGTTAAGATCTATAATAAAACCACAGTAGGGATAAAAGATCTACAAAAATCCTCTTCACGTATGTGATAGAGCTACGTGGAAGTAGTGACACGAGTTGCAAAGGATAGACAGCTGCGCAGAGCAACACTAATGTGCAAGATCGGGTCGCGAACTTCCCAGACCCCATCAAGACATCCCTAGGGTGTGGAAACCAGAGTACGCCAAGTTCAGAAGTGATTTAGCCAAACAAATCGCGAAACTACCGACCCTTTTGGAAACAGTGTGCGGTGCGTGGATTGAGGTCTCACCCAAGGTAGTATGGGAGGGTATTGGAACCACGTTTCCACACCCTAAGGATGTCTTGATGAAGTCTCGGAAGTTCGCGACCTAATCCTGTGTGCTAGGAAAATGGAGGTATGTGGCAATGCATTCAAATTCAATATTTACAGTTGACAAATTCTCTCTCTCTCTCTCTCTCTCTCTCTCTCTCTCTTCTCTCTCTCTATATATATATATTATATATATATATATATATCACATTATAAAATTAAATTAAATAAATCATAAAAAATTTCAAACTAAAATGTTGTTAGAAAAATAGAGAGAGCACATTATGACACACAAATTACGTGATATCTTTATTCATCATAACAATTACAAATATATAGGACAAAACTTACTAACTTTGGCATATCTAGACTACGAATCCAACACATGTATTGGAATCAACAACTTTTAGATCACCTATGGACTCACAATGACAACTACTCATAACATGGAAGGATTGCTTCTAACACTCTTCCTTAACACTTACATGGAAAACATTAAAAATATATTACAACAACAAGAATAATCTATGTATGAATGGTCTTCATAAACACTCACATCCACTCTGGAATCTGGCAAACACCACTCTCTCACCACCACATCTTCAAGTTGCCACTTGACCTCCATTTAAAACATAATTGCTTCAAACCATCATTGATGTGCTTTACAGAATTGATGCTTCTCAACCTCCCAGAGCACGATGGGTCAACCTTGATATTGAACCATCCTATGGAGGTATCATCTTCGAGCTAGCATTTGATGTCCATTTAAAAAGTAACTACTTCAAACCATCGTTGATGTGCTTTACAGAATTAATGCTTCTCAACTTCCCAAAGCACAACGGGTCAGCCTTGATACTGAACCATCCTATGGGCATACCTCCATCTTTTGAACACATGGTCTTCTGCTGTATGCCCCTGTTATCTAGGAACGCACTTTAGGCATTAATTGTATTCAAAAGTCAATTATACAAGGTGACCTCTTAAACATATAATCGAATTAACCTGTATGGTGATGTTTCTAGCTCCACACGACGCCACCAGTTTATAACAGATTATACATAATCAAATTAGTGAGATGTTATTGTGTCAGCCTTGATACTGAACCATCCTATGGACTTACCTCCACCTGTTGAACACATGGCCTTCCATTGTATTCTCTAGTTATCTAAAAAAGCACTCTAAGTACTGAATGTATTCAAAAATCAATTATACAAGATGACCTCTTAAACACATAATACAATTAACCTATACGCTCATATTCATAATCAAATTAGTGAAATTTTCTTGTGTTTCTTGATTTCAAATAACCCATATAAAATAATGTAATACGCTCATTTCCACCAAATAATGCATTTAGCCACATCCATCCTCCATCTTCGACTACTGTGCCCATCCACATGGCTCGGCAATTCATTGTGCTCGAATCCGACTCCTACCCACCAATTTGAGCACCCACTAGACGTTGATTTTTGAAATGTAAGAATCGACTATTCTCCAAGAAGTAGAAGAATTTACAGCACTGGGAAGCCATTTCTTTTCCTACTTATGAACTTGCCCAATCTCATAAACACATCAGATTTTCTAGCCTCTACAAAAACACTTATTTTTGAAGTCTCTGCCAACTGTTTTACTTTCTTCTTTATTACCGATTTATTTGGGCAAATTATAAAAAGGGTCAAATTGATCCCGGAGACTTTTTCTCTTTTATGAACACACCTTTCTTTCCTAATACGCTTTCCTCCTTTTTAAAAGGATTTATATGGGCAAACAGAAAAATGGAGAACCTCGATGGGAAAGTTAAAAGGTGTTGTAAGGCAAAGGATATGCCATGCATTTAAATGATACATGTGCCATAATTGAGAGTTATTTATGCCTCTCTAGTTGCAGATCAGAGTCACCACAATTCAAAAGGAAGTGGGTTCTTGTCGCACCAGAAATAACTGTAGCCACTGCAGCCAACTGCTTTCTTATGCCTCCCGCTTGCTTCCTGCAGAGGCATTAATGCCAGTCTCACCACACAGTGGATTTAACACTTACGTGTCTAGTTCCTCATGTGTTCTCCATCCAGAAACACAGGAATGCGGAACACCCTCAACTCTGTCATGGAGGTGCAGGAATGCGGAACACCCTCAGCTCTCGCATGGAGGTGCAACGTTCAAAACGCGAAGCGATAGCTTTCTAAATAGGCTGTGTCGACGTCTCTTGACTCAACGTCCCTTTTTTTCACAGTGCTTTGAATTCCATTGTGGCCACCAACAACGTGCCTCAATTTTCTCTTGTCGTCGCTTCTCCTTGTAAGACACCCGACAATTCTCAGATCAGATATTATATTATCAAATATCGATGGAAAAACATTCACCATATTATATTCCAAAGCCTCTAATTTTAGATCCGACCAGTCCAGTCGTTCTGCTCCTTGATTTTGGTTTACCCACTCACAACCACACCATTCCAGGTCTATTTCATATGCAGCAAAATCATAAAATTGGTGCCCCAACACTGACAATAGTAGCTCCACTAAGCAACGGAGGCCGCAACACACTTGATCTTTTACCCACGCTCATCTTAGATGCCCTTGTTTCTTTTGAAGTACCAAATTGATTCCCAGAATTTGATGATGCTTCATGAATGGGAGTATATTGATGGGCTCCAAGGGCAACAACGCCGAAACTAAACCCATCCTAATATTCCACACACATAAACAAAAACAGAGTGATATCGATGGGCTCCACAGGCAACAACGCCGAAACTAAACACATCCTAATTTTCCACACACGTAAACAAAAACAAAGTGATTTATTCTAGCTATCTACCCCACATATTTACAGGGAATTAGCTATTTCAATTTTCACAGGCTTTTTTGACGCACACAAATCACTTTATATTTTTATTTATCATAACCACTACAAATATATAGGACATATATTACTTACTTTGACATATTTAAATCATGAATTCAACTCATGCATGGCATGTATTGGAATCAAACTCACAATGACAACTACTTATAAGATGAAAGCATTACTTCCAACAAATATCAGATATATATGTAACTATATATGATATGAAAATTATAATTAAATTAAAGATAATAATATTTCTATATATAAAACATGAAATTTATATAAATAAACTAGCATTTGCACCAGATGTTGCAAAGGAAACGTCGTAAGACATAAAGTGCGGAAATCCATTATCCATATAATGTGTGTATTAGGTCAACGACCTAAATATCAACATGTCTGTTCACTTTTTCTAAATGTTGTAAATGCCCAGAATTATAGAAATATTCTTAAATGTGTACCAATATTTATAGGCACACTCCTTATACCTTAAGATTTTTGGCTGTAGCTTCAAATTTGGAAGTGTTGAGATTTACCAAAGCTTCAATTCTTGCTTCTTCTTGCTGATATCTGAAATTTACAGACAACTTGAATGCTCACAGATTTTGTTGTGAAAATTATAGATAACAAATGTTAGCAATCTATTAATTTAGAAAAAGCTTTGTCAAAGATAAAGGTCTTATCGTGTTTATCAATACATAGCATTGTAGATTAGAGCTCATTTCAACTTTAAAAACTGGAAATTGAAACAGAAAAAAAAGACAAAACATAAAGGAAATTGAAACAGAATTGTAATACGATCTTTTAAATGCATTAACACTAAGCTAATGATATGTTCTTTAAAAATGCGCCCATGAAAATCGTTCTCTATTAACGCAAGAAAGAGATATTTAATTACCACTACAAATTGCTTTGACATTTGTTGTGGTGGTCTTTAACACTACATCTAATTGGTAAAGTTTATGTTCAAAAACACTTAATTACATTCCTGGTCTAAGTAGAAATTTGTTTTTTGTTATGTAGAGGTTGTGTTCACAACAGGCAAACACTTTGTGAAGAAAAGGGACAAAAATATCATAGCTTTGGGGGTGGAAAGCTTTGTCATGTTAAGCAAGGCAGAAGTTGACTCAATTCAAGATTTTAATCTCAAGCATGTCACATCCAAGGAGAGTGCCTTTGATCAGGTCCATACATAAGGGAAGCCTCTGCGTCAAAAGACTGTAATTGCAGGAATTTCAATGGATAGAAAAGTCTAGTAACTGAAACAATTGGTTCGAAATTTAGTCATTCTATGTTTCTTCAATAACATAAACGCTGGAGCATGGGAGATGACTCACAATGCTCACACCTTTTTAGAACATTGATTGAAGGGGATTTGGCTTACTTATTTGTTTTATATTTCATTGTATATTTAGGAAATTAAAACATAAATTATGTACTAAACAAGAACATGCCCGGGGATAGAAAATTCTTAGAAAATGGTTGTCGGCATTCTAATCCAAAGAATTGGAAAGAATCCCCAAACTTGTCAAGTTTAAATGTTGCAACCATGCCAAATTCATTATCTCTCTTCAGTGCTTCAGAAACGTCTCAAACATCAGTTCTAGATCTTCTTCTTGTATGTCTCAAACATCAGCTCTAGATCTTCTTCTTGTGCCTACGTGCCTACTCTTGCAACTTTCAAAGGGGTCATGCCTTTCCAGCTACTCACAAAAATGATTTGTGAATCTTATTTTTCTTAATGTTAGATATTAATTTACCAAATCATCAACAAATGAATAGAAAGAATTTAATGATAAAATGGAAATTTCGAAAAACATCACAAATAAAGATATAATGCATTGAACTTACAAGCCACTAAAAAACTGGAACAAAATATCGATGGACATTATCACGACCAAATGCACATCAAGTGTAAGAAATATTATTTTCAATGTCAACAATCTAGCACATTCAAAACTAATATTAACTGCCATTTATGCCAAGTCTCCTTTCCTTGCACAACATAACATCTCAATCTAGTTGCAAGTTAAACATGAAAAAAATTGTGTAATTAAAAATTGAAAAACAATTGGTTTTGAATACATAATGAATACAAAAACTGTAATATAGATTTCAGTTTTGACTTATGAGTTACCATATCAAGTTTGTACAATACCCAAAATTTCCAGCATCTCCCCATTCAACTCTCTTCGTCTGCAATCTTCACTATCTGAGTTCCAAGTTCTAGAATAATTACAATTTTTCTTTGAAATCGATTCCTTCTAAAGCTCAGATAGAAACATTACAATGCCTAGGAATCAGACACAAGAAGCAGCCCACTTGAACAATTAAAGGGGCCCTTGAGGGGCAAACAACTGAACACGAGGACTTTCATTTGGTTAAGCTGTCGTGATAGCACATACTTTTCTGTCAAAATCACCCAGGGATTTGCACATGGCTCCAATTGCTTAATCATGGCTCAAGAAATTTAACATTAGTGGTTGCCTTAACATACAACCATCTTCACTGCTCAACTTTAACCCCACTTGCAAAAGCTTAAAATTAGAAGCTGAGACAAAGATGGATATTGCAATTTCAAGCAAAAACATGAAATGGCTATTCATACATCAGTGCATAAATTAAAGCACTGATTCCTTACCAGTGCTTCTTGCACAATAACTAAATAATAGAGGCCAAAATAACAATCCACAAGAAAGGTTTCACAGTTCAATCAGTCATTTAATACCAACAATCTAATGCCTTCTTATCAGTTCAATGGATTGGTATAAGCACCGACTGGAAAGCTGATCAAACTCAACCATGTAGCAAATGAGTAGACAAAATCAGTTTAGAGATTTCCCAAAATCCTCCATTCACACTCGCATCTTTGGTGGCTTTCTGGTACCAATCATCTAGTTATAGAAACCCTTAGCTCCAAGAAATCAGCAACGAATCTATTGGGTTTCGTTTGTGAATATACAAATGCATCATCAATAGATAAGAATAAAAATCACAATCTAAATATGAAGCCCCATATAACCATTTTATTCAGGGGCAGTTCCATCACTACCATCAAAAACCTAGCCATCCAATTAGCTTGCTTTTCTATTGTTACACTCAAGTTGTGTACCACAACCATAAAAGGAAAGGTCTTTATAATATTCCACTACAAGAAAACTAACTTCCAATTCTGCATCAATTTGAAATGGCCAAGATCTCTGCAGATATTTGGACTGGCAACCAACCTAGCTTGAAAATAGGTTGCACAAAGCCGTAAAAAATAAGCTATCATAAATAGAGTTATTACATGCACAAGGTGCTTAAAACCCTCCGCCTCACATCCCTTTACAAGGAGGATGCACAAATTACAATATTATTTTATTGTGAATTACACAAGGGAATTCCTAGTATGATGAACTTGATTTCTACATCTTACCAGCACATATTTTACAACCGAGACATTGAACTTGCTTGCTGCAACCATACCAGCACATAATCTGCAACTGACACACCGATATCTTGAAGAATTCCCCCAGAGCTCTTGACAGTGAAGTGCTTTGAAAGTTTGAAGTTTGAACATTAGCCACCATATCATGTGATTCTTGATTATTATTTGCATGGTTAGGACTGTCAATTAATATTCCTTTGAGGTCCCAATTGCATTAGAAGGAAGTCCAACTAAAGCATGCCGCTATCTAAAGTCATACACAGATACAATGTACAAGCATCATAGAGCAACTCAATATAAATAAAATGAGAAAAGGAACCCCCTCTTCTGAAGAACCAGAGCATCTCTTCCATGACTAAGCAGCCATGAAAGATGTAATAATAAAAACCATAACCATCCCTGTTAAACTGATTCTGACAATGCTTAAGAGGAAGCTACATTTTTCTCATGATGATCAGAATGATATCTGGAGCAATTTCCTGGGCAATTTCCCTCAAAAGCCTTTGAAATGGCAGCTTCCAAATTAGCAACTCCATGATCTTCTGATACTCGATTAAACAATTTGCAATAAGATACATATACTATAAAGAAAACATTGTAAACATATCGATAGAATCCGAACCAAATTTAAACTGTGTGTACATAACGAAGAGAAACTGTTCCAGGATGATATCTATGAGGCTTCTTCACGACCGGAGGATGATATCTATGAGGCTTCTTTACAACTCCGGTCGTGGGAGCAGATTTACGAGCAACCTAATTTAAAAAAGGAGCTTCAAAATAAAATTCCACAATAAAAACAGCACGCCTCAATTAACTCCACCAAAGATGCAACGGAAGAAATATAGGAAAGTCGTTACCTTTGTTGCGAGCTGCTTCCTTGGAGTCTTTTGTCTGGTAGATTTCCGTGTTGTCTGCTTCGTACGAGCCATGATTCAAGGAAAAGAGCGATCTACAACACAGAGAGCAAGAACGAAAGCATACCAAAGCCCAAACATCAAAACAGAAAATCCAAAACCACAACAAAAAATTACTATCAATCTCTTTCAGAAAAACCACTTTTAGGCAATGGAATCGCGATCACACCGCCTTAAATAAAATGGATATTTTCCCAAACTAAACCCTCGAAAACAAATTTGAAGAACAAGGAAAATAGGAAATCAAAGCAGACATATACTTCTTAAATAAAATGGAGATTTTCCCGGACTAAACCCTCGAAAACAAATTTGAAGAACAAGGAAAATAGGAGATCAAAGCAAATATATACTCTGAGACAAACTAAAATGGAAACAAAACATGGATCCTAACCCAAGAACAACCACAAACCCTAGGAAACCAACAGAATTCACTAATTCAAGAACAATCTGACATAGACTTATGAAGTTGGAATTGTTGAATTTTTATAAAAGGTCGGGCCACCTTCTAGGTGGCTATTTATTTCAAAGGAAACCAATCAACATGGTGCTACGAATCAGCAAGAGAATTCACTAATTCAAGAACAATCTGACATAGACTTATGAAGTTGGAATTGTTGGATCTATTTATTTCAAAGCAAACCAATCAACATGGTGCTACCAATCAGCAAGAGAATTCACTAATTCAAGACCAATCTGACATAGACTTATGAAGTTGGAATTGTTGGATTTTTATAAAAGGTCGGGCCACCTTCTGGGTGGCTATTTATTTCAAAGCAAACTAATCAACATGGTGCTACCAATCATCATGGTGCTTATCGAAAAATGTTGATGAACTACATTAGATAGTAACCAAATTACTAGAAGTCGGAAAAATGAAATGATCGACACATTCAACAATAAGGCTCAATGCAGTGTAGCAAAAGAAATCAATCACGTTGTTATCTTACTCCAGATATGTTATATGAAAACATGAAAATATTCATTATCATTGTAAATGTTTTGTATTATATGATATAACATGCTTGACACATTATTTCAAAGCAAACATATACTTCTTAAATAAAATGGAGATTTTCCCGGACTAAACCCTCGAAAACAAATTTGAAGAACAAGGAAAATAGGAAATCAAAGCAGACATATACTCTGAGACAAACTAAAATGGAAACAAAACATGGATCCTAACCCAAGAACAACCACAAACCCTAGGAAACCAAGAGAATTCACTAATTCCCCCTTTGTCTGCAAATAATAATCAAGAATCACATGATATGGTGGCTAATGTTTAAACTTCAAACTTTCAAAGCACTTCACTGTCAAGAGCTCTGGGGGAATTCTTCAAGATATCGGTGTGTCAGTTGGAGATTATGTGCTGGTATGGTTGCAGCAAGCAAGTTCAATGTCTCGGTTGTAGAATATGTGCTGGTAAGATGTAGCAATCAAGTTCATCATACTAGGAATTCCCTTGTCTAATTCACAATAAAATAATATTGCAATTTGTGCATCCTCCTTGTAAAGGGATGTGAGGCAGAGGGTTTTAAGCACCTTGTGCATGTAATAACTCTATTTATGATAGCTTATTTTTTACGGCTTTGTGCAACCTATTTTCAAGCTAGGTTGGTTGCCAGTCCAAATATCTGTAGAGATCTTGGCCATTTCAAATTGATGCAGAATTGGAAGTTAGTTTTCTTGTAGTGGAATATTATAAAGACCTTTCCTTTTATGGTTGTGGTACACAACTTGAGTGTAACAATAGAAAAGCAAGCTAATTGGATGGCCAGGTTTTTGATGGTAGTGATGGAACTGCTCCTGAATAAAATGGTTATATGGGGCGTTGCTGATTTCTTGGAGCTAAGGGTTTCTATAACTAGATGATTGGTACCAGAAAGCCACCAAAGGTGTCGACCATGCAATTGTGCCAATGGACAACTCAAAAATTTAATTATTGTCCTTTGCTACGTAATAAAAAATTGTTGGAAATAGGATGATGAAAAACACCTTTGGTATAATTAACATCATCTTACACTATGTGACAACCCAACCCAACTTGATAACTTTTAATATTCCATAAACTATTTTCCAGAATAAACACCAACAACACGCCAATCACCTCCACATATTATATTCTTCCACATATTATATTCCATCTAACTAAAATTCCTCATCACTTTTTGTATAGTGATAAATTTTATTATTTAAATTGTAAAAAAATAATTTCAATAAAAAACATTATATATAAAAATTATAATATATTATATATATATATAATATTATAATTATAATAGTTGTTTCCTGAAAAGAGATAACACTAACTTCAAAGGAATTAGCACATGCAAGTCCTTGAAATTTCAACAACCACCTAAAATTAATAAAACAAAATTTCACATGTTTCTCAATACAATCCTAACAACACTTAAAAAAAAGAAACTACAACGTTTAAACATATTTCTCAATACAATCCGAACACTTGGAAAAAAAAAACTACAACATTGAAACATATTTTTAAATCACACGTCAGTTCCACACACAAAAAAAATTACAGATGTATTCAGTAATAAAACTGCCTATTACAAATTTCTTCCTCTTCCTCAAGGATTACACCAAGGATTACACCAGGAACACTTCAGTTCCACACACAAAAAAATTACTCTGTTGCGCTCCAATCACTTTAAGAGATAATGGTAGTCCATGGCACGTCTCCAAAAGTTTTTCAACTACTTTTGCAAATCCCATAACTGGATAACTCTGGTTGAAGGCGTGCAAGCAAAACAGTTCTAGGGAGTGTTGTCGATTAAGGCCGGTCTGCTTGTAAATAAATGACTCTACAATCCCCGAGATGGTAAGAATATCCTTGTTGCAAGATGTCACTAAAATTAAGCTCTCGGTATGAATGGTATCTTTGACTGGTGAAAATAATGCATCCAGTTGGTCGATATGATCCACATGATCTAAAACTATGAGAGCGTGGTGAGAAGATGAGAGATGTGTTCTGAGCTTCTCTGTGCCTTCATCAGTGCTATTTATTTGTAAATCCGCGTGGATCAAATCTTTAAGAAGGTTACTCTCAAGGGAATGTAAAGACATAGTAGCTGCGTTTTCTCTGATATCACATAAAAATCAAGATCGACTCTAATCTGATTTGTGTCGGTTGAAGAATTATTTAGTGAGGGTGGTTTTCCCTACCCCACCAAAACCCACAATACCAACCGCTCAAGCCTCCCCACTTTGGTGCTAAGATAACACTATCTCTTCCAGATCCTTTACCTTCTTGTTCAAACCAGTTGGATATTTAGCAACACTCAGAGTTGTTTTGATAACCTTTTTCAAAACTTGTTCGGCGACCTTATCAATGAGCTCACCCTCATCACTGAATAATAATATTCATAATGAAATGACTAGTAAGGAAGGGCTGCAAAGAACGAATGAAAGAGTAACAGAGTGAAAAGTGAAGGCCCTTACCCGTTACACGCGCTCAACTCAAAACCGCTTATTTGTGAGACATCTGAAAGAGCTTTCCTCCATTTTTTGGTTCGCGAATCGAATGTGGTCTTCTTTTCGAGCTTGCTCAGTGCTCGAGCATAACCGCCATTTTCGCCCCGTGTACATAAGAAGATACATTGGAGGATGTTGAGGGCTGTAGGATAAGTTCCATCTCTGCCCCCGGTCCACCGAAGTTCTGAAGGATGGACGCCCTAGAAGACTGGAATAATTGTGGACCCCGACTCCAACATCTGGACGAGCTCATTGAGACACCAATTGGACTCGGCATATCTTGGAGAGAAAATTGCTATTTGGACTGAGGACGTTCGAATAGCCCCTTAAATTTGGGGAGTTAAGGTGTCGCCCCTTTGCAATTCATCAGTGTCCAGAAAAGCTCTTAATCCATTTGACGAAAGAAGACAGTATAGATGGGTTGCGAGGCCTTTCTTGACGTCAGGCCCGCGGTGATTTATGAATACGTGGTACGCATAGTCGCTGGAGTTGCAATGTGAGGAGGCAGTGGAGGTGGATACCGATCCAGAGAATGTTGCGTCTGGAGCAGGCGTCAAGTTAAGGTTTGCCATTACGAGAAAGTAAGAATGGAAATATTTTGCAAAGATGGGAGTAATGCGCGTTCAGTCACTATATTTTCGTCATCCTCGTCTGAATAGTTCAGAGATGCGAAGTAACCACAAGCTGCGCATTTGCTACCCTCTCTGCATCAATACTTTAATGGCTAGGTAATCGATTGATTAAAAAAGAAAGCACATAACGCGTTTATTTTCCAAAATCTCTTGACCAGAATCACAAAATAAATATGATTACTCACGCGTTTATCTTCCAAAATCTCTTGACCACAATCAAGAAATAAATGTGATTCCCAAAAATTGTTATGGCAGACGATATAGTTCTGTCACTGCATTTTCAAATATTGTACGACCAAATGTTACGCAGTGAGGAGACATAAAGCATTTATTTCCCCGAAAATCTCTGAATCACAATTGATCGGGTTGAAAATCTGTGTGTGAATTCTTGCAGGCATTAACCTTTGCTAACCACATTAATGCACAAGCTTATGCACAAAGGAAATGAATTGGACAATTGCACACCGTAGCAACCAGGGGTGTTGGTTTCAAAGAAAGACACCTTACGGCGTAATTAAGTGCAGGAATTCATGTCCAATAACTAAATAACCTCTACTCAACGCAATTGTGCATAGAATACTCAGACAAGGTACTAACAACAAGAATGAATGTACCTGAAATGGAGACAGAAGAAACTATTATCACCTCCATGAGCAGTGATTAGACTTGTACCCTACTCTCTTGCAATTTTACATAAACACCAGATCAATTACAGCCAAAATTGAACCCCAGTTACAACAAAACCGAGAATATGCCCACACCACTGAATAACCTAACACTGAGTAAACCCAATTTCAGCCCAACAACAAAAGAACAGAACCCCAAAACTGGATCTCAAACGAGCTGTAAAAAAGTTGTACCTTTGACAGGGTGCCTGCATATCATTTGTTGCTTAAATCCTTGGAAATTCAGCGGCGGAGGGTCTGCATTTCGTTTGGGAATCGAACCAGCGAACAGCGGGTAGTCAATATCTCGAGTGCCTTGAGGCTCTTTACGCTAGAAAATGAAAGCATGAAGGAGGATATCAAACGATACAAAAGCATGAGGAGGAGAAAATGAAAGCATGAGGAGGTGCCACGGCCAGGGGAGGGATAATGAATCGAACACTTCGAATCAAACGGTGAATATTAATTCCATCATCTAACAACGAAATCAATGGCGCAGGCAGGTACAGCGTGGCACTAGAGGGGAGTTCTTCCCAGAGGAACGCCTTACGGCATAAATATATATTCTCATTTAACACTTAAATTTCTTCAAACACTTAACTAATATACTTTGGCACAATTATAAAGATACTTTTTTAAATAATATGATAAATGTGTTTCATAACTATGTTAGTATTTAGTTAATGATATTATTTTTAAATGGATTAACACTCATAACTTGAAGCACACATAAACATCTTCATTTTTTTTCAAGAAATAAATCTAATACGTTTCTAAATATTAGTATATTTCATTTCTCCAGCAATGGTATTGTATGTTTCTAACATACGATGATCTTTCTCTTTGTACAAAGTACAAAATTTAGAGCTATAATACTCTCTTTATAAAGTATAATTTATTTTAGTATATTATTACCAATATTTTAAATATTCTAATTATTATGGTTATAATTTTTATTTGGTATATAAGAATAATTATGTTAATAGACATCTTTAGTATACTAGTTTGCAATATTCATTTTTTGACTGTTTATTAGTTTGTTTTTACCAAAAAATTATGCCACATATCCATAGTTTAACATTGGGAATTCATTTTTTTGTTATTTTTTTGTTATTTTTTAAATTTATTTATTTGTAAAGTGATTAGTTGAGGTCTTATCATGGGTTGTTTAGTAACTTTTATTTCTATTAGTTATTAATTTTTTATTTTTAGTTTTATTTCTTTTGTATTTAACTTTTTGAATTTTTTTCATTTTTATACTATTTCCATTTTTATGAATTAATATTTTTTCTCCATATTTTCAATTTAAGATGACAAATTTTAAAGAGAAAAAAATAATTTAAAAAAAGAAATCTAGTAATTTTTTTAAGTTTTATTACTTTTTAATTTGACTTAAACTTTTTGTCTTTTTTTTTCTCTATTTTCAATTCCAATTACATTAATCATAATTAAAAAATAAAAAATAAAAAAAATCTTGTTTGCACATAGCTTTTATAATTAATAACTATTATGATAATTAGTTATTAGTTTTTAGCATTTCTTTCCTAATTTTATTAAGAAAGTTTTATTGATGTATACTTACTAAATTTTAAGATTTTGTGATCAATTTTTTCCTAACTTTGTTGAATTTGTTTCATTTAAGCATAGTTTTTATGATTTTTCTCTCCAAGTATATCAAAAATTCAAAACATTGATCTTATAACAAGAAATTGAATTGAAGAATTCAATAAATTAATCTTCTTAAATTCAAGAAGATTTTTTTTTATATAATTCCTTTAGTTTGTGATTAATGTCTATTTGAAACTCCACCTGGGATATAGAGATTGTTCAGAGTTTCTTTTTATTTTCAGGATATGAAATGTTTTAGGAACTAAGTATTTTGATTACAAACTAAGTGTTTTAATATTTATCTATAGTTACTAGTGATTTAATTTATATAACTGTGCTAGTTATAATTTAGTTGTTAAACTAATAGTAAAACAATTGTTTTTACCAATTATTCATAAATATTAATTAACATCTTTACAATTTAATTTAAAAATTAATTTAATACTAAATCACAAATTATAGATCATCTCAACTCAATTTTTCTCTGCAAAAGAGTGATGACATTTGAGTGATAACAATAAAAGTTTTGTTTGATGTTCCCATGCCTTCATTACGACAAACACAATTGCATTCAACTCTATATAAATCATGTTCAATTCCCATGAAATTTGTAGGAGACACTTGGTTGTACAAAATAACTTTCTTGGAATTTACATCTCATTGAGTTGAAACTAAGTTTCTCCATATCAATTTAAACCAAGCACTACCAAAATATTAAAGTTATAAAGCTTCATTACAACCAATGAGGTAGGGCGCTCACCAAAAAGTAACATTTTAGCATAACATTTTTACTTTCATTTCTATTTTTTATGAAGCCTTTAATTGATCATCTCACACCTTGTTAGCATTTCATACTCTGACTAGCTATATTAAAACTAAGCGGCAAGTAGGTACTAGTTATACTAGCTACTACATAGCACTTGCTTTGAGATAGAGATTCCAAAATTTTACTTTAATTAATTATTAGATGGATCATTGAGATTTGAGATCTATAGAATATTTTAGAATAATATACAAAAATCAAAGTGTGAGATTTATTTCTAAAGTTGTTACATCTTTTTTTCTTCTAATTAAATTTATTAATTAAAAAATAATTGTTATATGAACAAGTGTCATATGAAATGAGCTATGATTCTTTGGGCATGTGGTATTGATAAGCCATGGCATTGGCCCGTGGTATTGTAACAAAGATAAAATGGGAGTGAATTTATATGGTTAAGAATCTTGTCACATGTTTTTTCAAGATGTATATATGTTTGCGGTAGTCTATCTGTTATGTGTTTTTGGAGGGTTTTCCGACATATTTTCTGATCTAATTTGCTTAGAATTTGGTAGGGATTTCTTGGAATATCAAGTTTTAGTTGTAAACTCTCCATAATTAGGCCATAGTGCAAAATCCATATATGAAGTCTCTCACACACACACACATATATAATCATAAATTGGCCCAATTTTTTTACCAAATTTCCACTAAAAATTCTAAAACATAACAAATTTAAATAACACCTATATATTTAACTTATAAATTAATTATTTTTATAATAATAATAATAATTAAATTCCCCAAGGAAAAATCGTAATTTTATTAATGAAAACAAAATTACATGTTGCATATGCTTAAAGGCATTCCATCATCTAGTCTTCATACAAAAAACAACTAAAATACAAATGAAGAGAAAAGTTAAGATTTTCTCCATTTATTTTTCTCAACCTTGTGCCATTTACCTTGAGATGGCATGGAAGAGACAAGAGCGAGTTGTTTTCCTACTTCTAGTCTTGCAGTGTCCCTGTCTGAATCTGAGTTTACTGATGTATATTGATGTTTATTTTAGCTGGTATCCTTGGCTTATGTTATCATTGATGGCTGAACCGGGGTGTTCTGTAATTCAAATGGATCTTGTGAGGGTTTCCCATGTGCTTCTGATTCATTTGTTGTCTAATTGTTCTCATTAGGTATGGGTTCTGCCCCTGCTTTGTCCTCTTCCTCATCAGGCTCATCTAGGGGGAATTCCCATCCTTTGGGTTGTTTTCCAACCTTCTTCTTTCCTCGAGTGTCTTTCTTGGCTTCAGGGCACGTGTTTTTTAGGATTCATGTTTGTCAGAAAATTATGCATCTGAATGTTATATTCTCATAATCTAAGAACTGTGTCCAATTCTATTGGTTGTGAATCAGTTGTATGTGATCTGGTAAGCCTTTGCTGAGATCTATTTCCACACAAATTCGTGTGAAAGTATAGATTATTTCCTCCAATATTTGTGTATTTGTTTTGATGTATCACCCTATGATATTCCCAATACTTTCTAAGACTTGATTATGCCATAAATGTAGAGGGAGATTGTGCAGCTAACCCATACTGCATTCTGGATACTATCATGGTATTTGCATCAAATTCTGGAAACCATGGGGTAATGAAGAGACATGTCAATCCCCAGAACCACAGTCCTTCCTGAAGAATAAATTCTCTTTCCGTCGATGATGGTAATTTTACAATCAAAAACCCTTTGGAGCAGAGATGTATTTCACAGTGTGATGTCCAGTTTGTGAAAATCCAATGAAAGAGCTCAACTGGTTTTGGCCGGAAACTATTGAATCAATATATAATGGTTTATGATTCATATGTAAAACAATTATCATCTGTTTCTGGAGTGTCTATGTTTAGTTCTAGAATGTAATTTAGTTGCTCCACTATTGATCAGATATTGATCCAAGACCAATTAGGTGCTGACACGTGGCAAGCCTGGAGGCCGTCATGTGGCCCTAGAATGGTTATGTAAATTTTGTTGGGGTCTGACAGAATCGAACACATGACCTCCGAAAAGACAGGACAGCGCTCTACCACCTCCGCCAAACTTTGTTTCTTAACAACTAACGATCACATTGCCTATTTGTTTTGTATCGGATGGAGGTTTGGAGGTTAGGACTATCGATCCTATTCTCCTTTTATCAAGCACTTTAATCCGCGTCATTGATCTCACTTCTCCATATCCAACGGATATCGTGTCATCCACTCACCAACTAACCTGGACGATCTCTACTGTCAATGTGACTCGTCTAATCGAATGGTTGTCATGCAATTTCGTGTGAAATCTTGCACAACTGATATCAGGTCGAGAGCATGCGAGAAAAGTGGTTTTCCCATGCTACGTGCCAACCCCTCAGGTTAATCACGTGAATTTGTAAAATATCGTTTACCATTTTGAGACCACGCAAGATACTACTTACCGCTTTTGTAGACCGCTCCATTATTCTACTGTTACGTGGCTTAATCGAATTCCTTCATTGCTTGACTTTATTTTGCGTGATAAGGTCTTATCCCAAATTGTCGGCGTATACCGCCCATATGTGCACCTGGAAGTTAATGTAACGGCTACCTCCAACGGTCAGCCTTGCAAAGCGGCGATTTATGCTAAATTTAACTAAGTTAAGTGCAGTTGACCAAAATTGGTGGAGTATCCCAGGGGATATGGACTAAATGCACTCCAGGAGCAGTTTTCAACCAAAGAGAGTGAAACAAGAGGCTAGCTAGGCTAATTGGAGCCTTCTGAAGCCAATGGAATAGTCCATAGAAGCTGAAGAAGTCATCTTCACAGAGATTTTCATCCTGGGAGATTTTGGAGCTCAGGGCCACCAGGGGTTGGAGGCACTTGTAGGAGCTACCAGTACTCGTTCTCAGCAAACCAATAGTCATTATTGACTATAATGAGACTTTTGAATCCATTGCAAGGATTTGTAGAAGCATTTGGAAATTTCTAAAGGCCGATATGTTACGGGGAAGTTTCAGGCAGCCAAGTGCCAACCATGGAGGAAGGCCTAATTTGGGGATGTAGTGCTCATTTTGAGCAAATGATCAGTCTATTGTCGGTTTCTAATATGTGTTCGAGATAGTAGAAGAGGTTTCAGTGATAGTTCAAGAATCCCGAAGGAGTTGGTTCCATCAAGAAGCTTAGGGTAGCTCAGAGCATTGATTGAAGGAATCAAGTCTAAGGGAGCTTAGATCTATTTGCAGAGTGATGATGGCCATGATAGGGATATAGATGGTATTCTAAGCCCATTAGTTCAGTTCAGTAACCTTTGGAGTTAAGTGTGGAACCTGTAAAACAAACTTTTCCATAATCCCAAAGAGCCAAGTCAAGATGACAAAAGCTCAAGGAGATGTAGCCCACGATATTCGGGTGAACTCCTAAATTAAATTTTTTGTTATGTGTTGATATTTATTTGCTGCATTATATGGTTGTTATATGTGTTTAATATCAACAGAAACAAATGGACTTAAAGCACTTAAACAGTTAAAAACAAACAACGTACACCTGTCTCCAGTATTTAATTCCGCAAATGTCATACATAAGCTAGATCATTTATTTGTTAAGCTTTGAGTGGGAGGTTCTTGTAAGCATAACAAGTTGTTAAACCCCCAATTCAGATCAGGTGGTATCGGAGCAAGTTGCTTAATTGACAGAGAATAGTTGCTTGATTGATAAAGCAATAGATTGATTGTTTGACATGAAAGGTGTTTAAACAGTACAAAGAATTTGACTGTTTGATTGTTTGTAAACTGACTATTACTTGAGTTTGCAAAGGTGAAGGGAAAGCTACTGATAGCTAAGTCCAGGAGAGGACAAGAAGGAAGAAGGGCTAAAGGCATTCTCCTTACCCAAAAGACCTCAAGGAAACCCTTGAAGCATAAGAGGGTTTGTTTTGCAAAAGGTTGCTTGAATAAGAGTTTGACTCTCTGGCCATTTAGTTCAGAAATTTTGTCAGTAGATTTTGAAAACTTTGTGAATTTGGTTGAAGTTATTTTGTTCATTTTTATAATGACAACTTCTACAAGTGAGTTCTCAAAATCCTCCTCCTTCACAAGATTCTTTGATGAAGGCATGAAGTGAGACTTGTTCATCATGATGGATATGGTGAAACAAATGTATGAAGATGAAAGGAAGAGCACAAAACTTCGAGAGCAGTTGAATTCCATGAAGGAAGAGAAGAAGTTGCCTTTTGACAAGTTGTAGGAAATGGAGAGCCAACTTCATATTGCAAATATGAACCTAGAAAGGATGCATGAGATGGATACATAACTCTTTGTTTCCAAAGAAGCCTTAGTCAAGCATCATTTTGAAGAAGAGGTAAACAATCCTAGTTTGTCTTCAATTTCCTCTAAGAATGTTTGTGTTGGTTCTTTTGAAAAACATACAAGAGGCATAGGGTCCAAGTTGATGTCAAAAATGGGCTATGAAGGAAAAGGATTGGGCAAACATGCATAGGGAGTTGTTGAGCCAATAGTGGTTGAGGAAAGGCCTAAGTATTTGGGTCACTGCTATGGACAATCTTATGAAGAAAGTTCCAAACAATCCATGAAGGCAATTGAAACAGTTCGTAGAAGGAGTTTCATTTTAGGTTCTCTACCTCAAGTTTGTAAAGGTTGTATTCATGGGGAATGCAATAGTTTGAAACATACTTTGCAAGAAGAAGGTGTTCATAATCATGCAGTTGAACAAGAGAGTTGTGAAAGCTTTAAAATCATTGAAGATATTGATGGTGTTCTGAAGGTAGCCACTTCTTCATTCGATTCACCTTCTCATGGAGGCAATAAAGGTGAAAGAGAAAGGTATAAATTTGATTTCAATCACACTTGTTTTGAACATGTTAAGAATGGTAAATTTACACATAAGCATTGGAAAAAAATGCATGTTCCTTTTGTGGTTTCGTTAACCATAGTGTTTCTAGATGTTGGAAGAAAATGGCCACATATAGGAAACTTTTGAAGAAAAGGAGGCAAGAAGCCAAAGGTCCATTAGACAAGGCAAATTATGTTGTAAAGAGGATGAAAATGTGTTGCACTTATTCCCATAAGAAAGGACATATTGCTGAAAAGTGTTGGATTTTGAATCAAGCAATGCTTCCATGAAATTTCAAGAAGGTGGAAAAAGAGAATGGAAAGAATGGAAAGGAAGTTTCCATAATTGATGTGTTTCAGGGTGATCCACATGTTGATGTCGATGTGCAGTTAAAGGAAGCGCCTTTGATGTGGATTGGTAAGAAATGGTTAGAGTTCTTATCCAATTAAAGTTGCATGTCTTTTGATTTTATGCATTTATTTGCCAACGGAATGCAAGTTGCAGGGTTTTACTGAAAAGGTGAATGAAAAATTTGAGTATGAGACTCGCTTTATTGCAGCAAAATTATATTCATTTCACCTTTGTAAGTACATTTACATATGATTAGGGATCTTGTACTTAAGATTGTGCTTGAGAGAAAGTTGAAGAATGGAATACATGACATGAGAATGGTACATATGAACAAAGGAATGTTGATGATTTCCTTGTATTTGAACACGTATGTGTAATTGACTTGATGGTCGATTGTTTTGTTTAAACATCCATGCAATGTCATATCGACTTGAAAAAGTTGATTTTGTCTCCACGATTGAAAAAGGGAGATAATGATGAAGTGTTTCACAAGAGGTGGAATTCTTTCTACTTTGAAAAAGAATCGTCAAGTTCTTTTTGTATATGCTTGACTTGGAGAGTCAGTGGTTTGAAGAAGGCATGTTTTTGTTGGCTTACGGTTTAGTCGATCATTTGTATACAAGATGTAAAGACATGATCATGATTCACATGATGTGAAATTTGTTTCTTTTGATGGAGCAAGAGTTATGTTGTCAAGTTATTTCTTGCATTATGTTGTTTTTTACAAGATGTCAGAAGAAGATTTCCAGTAGCAAAAGTCTCCATAAAAGTGGCTTGGTAAGAAGTGGTTTGACTTCTTGACCTAGTAAAATATACTTTCATTGGTACATATGCAAATTTCAGTTGAGTATGCATGAATTTGTGATGTAATCTCATGTTTGTTTGAGCCATCTTGGATCGATGATCAAGGAAGCGATGTTCAGCTACCTTCTATAAACCTTCTCAACAAAAATTCTGAATGAGTTCAAGGAAGACAGTTCTTAGCAGGAGGACAAGCACATACAGGAAGGGAAGTGTCGACTACCTTCGAGTTTTGGTTCAAAGGCACTAGCCATGCAAGGCAAGCGTATGGAGACTGAAAGAAGAGGATGTTGTACTCTCATCTACTATATAGATCAATATATTAGTCTTTTGGGGTCCAAAATATTCCTAATGGGGAGGAGTGACCAGATATTAATCCAAGACCAATCAAGTGCTAACACATGGCAAGCTTGGAGGTTGTCACGTGGCCCTGGAATGGTTATGTAAAAAAATTTGGAGTCCGACGGAATCAAACCCGTGACCTCCGACAAGACAGGACAGTGCTCTATCACCTCCGCCAAACTTTTTTTCTTAACATCTAACGATCACATTGCCTATTTGTTTTGTATCAGATGGAGGTTTGGGGGTTAGGATCGTTGATCCTATTCTCCTTTTATCAAGTGCTTCAATCTGCGTTGTTGTTCTCACTTCTCCAGATCCAACGAATATCGCGTCGTTCG
Source organism: Pinus taeda (assembly GCA_000404065.3). Lineage (NCBI taxonomy): Eukaryota > Viridiplantae > Streptophyta > Pinopsida > Pinales > Pinaceae > Pinus > Pinus taeda. Next base: position 198,947 of record APFE031625931.1, on the reverse strand, counting down.
CTCACCAACTAACTCGAATGATCTCTACCATTGATGTGACCTGTCCAATCAAATGGCTGTCGTGAAATCTTGCACGACCGGTATCAAGTCGAGAGCACACGAGAAAAGTGGTTTTCCCGTGCTATGTGTCAACCCCTCAGGTTAATCGCGTGAATTTGTAAAATACCGTTTACCATTTTGAGACCGTGCGAAATACTAATTACCACTTTTGTAGACAGCTCTATTATTCTACAGTTATGTGGCTTAATTGGATCCCTTCATTGTTTGACTTTATTTTGCGCAATAAGGTCTTATCCCTAATTGTTGGGGTATACCGCCCATATGTGCGTCAGGAAGTTAATGTAATAGCTACCTCTGACGATCAGCTTGGCGAAGTGACTAAACTTAGGGTTTATGCTAAATTTAACTAGAGTTAAGTGCAGTTCACCAAAATTGGTGGAGTATCCCTAGGGGATATGGACTAAATGCACTCCAGGAGCAGTTTTCAACCGAAGAGAGTGAAACAAGAGGCTAGCTAGGCTAATTGGAGCCTTCTGAAGCCAATGGAATAGTCCAGAGAAGATGAGGAAGCCATCTTCATAGATATTTTCATCCAAGGAGATTTTGGAGCTCAGGGCCACCAGGGGTTGGAGGCAGTTGTAGGAGCTACCAGTACTCGTTTTCAACAAACCAATATTCATTCCTAACTGTAATGAGCCTTCTAAATCCATTGCAGGGATTTGCAAAAGAATTTGGAGACTTCTAAAGGCCGAGATGCTACAGGGAAGTTTCAGGCAGCCCAGTGACAACCGTGGAGGGAGGCCTAATTTGGGGATGTAGTGTTCATTTTGAGAAAATGATCAGTTTATTCTTGGTGTCTGATATGTGCTGGAGATAGTAGAAGAGGTTTCAATGATAGATAAAGAATTATGAAGGAGTTGGAGCCATCAAGAAGCTCAGGGTAGCTGAGAGCACTGATTGAAAGAATTAAGTCTAAGAGAGCTTAGATCTGTTTGCAGAGTAATGACAGCCATGACAGGGATATTCTAAGCCCATTGGTTTAGTTCAGTAACCTTTGGAGTTAAGTGAGGAACTTGTAAAATAAACTTTTCCATAATCCCAAAGAGCCAAGTCAAGATGAAAAAGCTCAAGGAGACGTAGCCCACAATATTCGGGTGAACTCCTAGATTAAATTTGTTGTTATGTGTTGATGCTTATTTGTTGCATTATATGGTTGTTATATGTGTTTAATATCAACAGAAACAAATGGAATTAAAGCATTTAAACAGTTAAAAACAAACAACATACACCTGTCTCAAGTATTTAATTCCGTAAATGTCATACATAAGCTAGATCATTTATTTGTTAAGCTTTGAGTGGGAGGTTCTTGTAAGCATAACAAGTTGTTAAACCCCCATTTCAGATCAACTATGTAAGGGCTGAGGGAGTTGCATGCTTGATTTGAAGGTGTTGTAGCTGTATTTTTTCCCTATAGAATGTTCTTGTAGGAGGGTCCTCCATTTATGTGTTCCTACTTTGATTATGTGCCTTTAGTTTTACTGCTTCCAGAGCCTCCTCCAGCACCTTTTGTTTTACTGGAGACTAAAGCTCCACCTCTTAGACGTAGATTGAGGGTTATGGAGGACATTGATATGATGTTGTATTCCTGCAATAATTGATTATCCTGCATAGATCTACCCCCACATATTAGGTGTTGATGATGTACGGGATATCCAAATTTTTTGCATGATGATTTGCTTCATTTGCATCACCCTATCTGTAGCGTGAACCCAAACTAATGAAGACTTCCCGGCAGGGGTTTTTAAAAAGATTTGAAAGCAGTTCGGTTTTACCGGATGCAAGGAGTCAACGTCATGTTTGATTTCAAACGACAGTTCTGTTTTTGGAGGCCTGGATTACAGTGAGGTCGATTTTGAAGGTTTGTTAAAGAGATTTGAAGCAGGAGCCACCCAAACTATGCCAACTCGATGCAAGTTTTCAAGATTTGGCTTAAGACAACGAGGTCTGGTGAGGAATGTCAAAGACAGATGACAATTGGCGTCATAGATCTCTAAAACTATTAGATCTGAGCCTAGAGGAGCCCGATCTAGTTTTTGTTTCTCCAGATCTGGGGCACAATGCGGATTTGTTCGATGCGAGTGTCAAGCCACCACTACGCAGTCAAGATGAAAAGATATCTACAGATCTGGCTAGATCACAGGTTGTTCTGACTTTTGGAGATATATATTTGTCGATACTTTGTCGGATCTATAGAAAGGATTGTGATTTAGAGAGAAAAGGGACCTTCCGGGTCCGTGCAAAAACCGAGCAGGTACTGAGATCTCAAGCCCTGGGTTATAGAATAAACTTGCGGGGATTTGTCTAATCAAGATCGTTGTGGTGAAAGCATTCCTATTGTGACTACAAAGAAATCTCGGAGAGCTGCACAATTGTGTCGCACGGAAATAGTCTGTGAAAACCCTCGCTTCCGCCATCATCCTTCTCTTCCGAAATAACTCTTTGTTTACTAGAGATCTCTAATAATTATTATTATTATTTTAAATAAAATTATAATCTAATTAATTCTTATCATTTAAGAACCAAATAATTTTATATCACTAACATTTAATGTATCTCAATTAAAATCACATCCCATATATAACCTTCATTTACTTTTGATAAGTGTTTCATTTCTTTGTTCCATAAGACTTTTTAAGGTATTTTGTTTCTTTGATTTGTGTAACGTGTCTTTTCGTTTTCTTAATTTTTTTTAAATTTAAAAGCGGAGTGAGTTACTAAATGAAAAATAGTGACTCACTTGATTTTTTTAGGATTTTCTTCAAGTTCGAGTGAGCTTAAATGTGTTTCTCAGGTTTTTTTTCAAAATATATATACATATATATAAAATCCCAACCTCTATGGTTAGATTGGTTTGATGATTCACTATTAAATTGTCTTTCTACAATAAAAATTCACATTTACAAAAGAGTATTTAACATATCTATTCACATTTAGAAATGAGTATTTAACATATCTAATCTTTCTCATTCACTAATGCTGACTATGAATCTAATGGGATTGAGATATATATCATGTTTCTTAGGATTATTTTAGGATTCCCCACCATCCTCAACCTTGTGATGTGAAAGGTTTAGACTAGATTCGAGCATTGCAAAAGAGTATAGACTTCAACGTGATTGTTAAAAGAGATCTTACTCTAAACATAGATATATAATAATCCGATGGAATTGAAATATATATTATGTTTCTTATGACCATTTTAGGATCCCACCACTTTCAAGCGTGATGCACATATTTTAGGCTAGATTCAAGCCTCACAAAGGGGCATAAACTTCAATGTGATTGTTAAATGAGAAAAAAACTCGAAACATGAATATAAATTATGATTTTAATAAGATTATAAATAATTGTTTTCTGATCAGCATGCGAAATAGTTAGAGATTGTTTGGGGATCATCACCATGATTGATCGCTTAATTTCTCAGGACGATGGACAACCTCTCCCATGCCCCCACACACTCATTCCCATGCCCCCACAAACTCATCCCTCTTAATTATATGAAAGGTTGTAGATCACATCGGATCCACGACGTGCAGTTTGGTAGACCATTACAATTACAGGTGGTGGGAGCGGAGGATCATTTACGAACATTTGTCTAGCCATCGAACTGGTGTTACTAGTATCTTAGGGGGCATAAGGCAATTATTTTCTGGTTCGTGGCACTTTCAACGTGGGAAGAACACTCGGTAGTGGTTCGTCTTTTCTTGTGGTTAGCGCACATAAGCTGGTATGTTTCCATGCTTATCCTATTCCCTGGGTTTGGCGCTGCAATTCGTGATTTGCCTCACATTTGGAAGGGAAAAGGAACAAAGGTAAATTTGGATTTTTCTATGATTAAAAGTTCTAGATTTCTCGACTATGGTATGTTAATATCCGGTTTTTTTTGCAATTTACTATCTCATATGGGCATGATTACTGGTTTCTAGGTCTTTTTTATTATGTTTACTCTGCATGTTGAATGTGGACCTTACCATTTCAAGTTAGAATTGCATTGGAAAACCCTGTGGAGAGCAAGGGATCAAATATTTGGACAGGGCCAGTTCTACGAACTCTAGTCTTAGGGGTGCAAGGGGGTTGTTATTTTCATTTAGAAGGTGCCTCACACTCTCGGAGGGTTCTTGTTATTCTCTTTGTATCAGCTCAGGTGGTGGATTCATGGTGTGGTGCAGTGTCATCCAGCGCTACCTCTGTTCTTCTACCCTCCCATTAAGTTTATGTTTGATTTTCGGGTGGTTTTTTTTATTGTTGTTACTCTAGGTCCACCTAAGTTGCTTCTCCCTTTGGTCTCTGCATAGTGTGTTGGGTCTCGAGTATGAGTAGGTGAGAGCAAGTTGATGAAGGGTGGCCCAGTTTGTTCATAATGACGAAGACTCCTCCTCGTGGTGATGTCTCTAGGCGCGGAGGTCGTAATCGCAAGAATTAGGGTGGTAAGGGAAATGAAACATGCTCAACATCCGGTAAGCCTCCGCGCCATCGTGGCAGGAAAATGGACTTTGCATAAAATTGTCCAAGCCTATTATGTAGGGATCCCGACCCAGGTGAAGAATCTAGTTTTGACCTGGGAGGTTGAATTAAACTTGAAAGCTAAGATTGAGTCATCAATAGAGGATTGGAGTGATTTGATCCTTGACCCTGGTTATACCCACAGTCGCCTCATGTTGTATAAACAACTCGTTCATCTCTTTTGTCTAATGAAATGTATTGTAGCTAAAGCAATGACTTCCTCCCTCAACATAGTTGCAAATGTGGATTATGATTCGAGTCTCAGAGACATTCAAAAAGAGCTCCAGCTAATTCAACTCCAGCTGTAGCACCAAAATACTCGCCTTTTTGTGTTGAGTGCCACATTCCATGTCTGCCCCAATCTGAACTATCAAGCTCAAGTGCAAAAGGTCCTACTCCGGTGGAATCATCAGATGACTAGTTGCTGGAAATTCATCTTTGATCATTTTTGGCTTATATTTTGATGTATATGTTGGGTAGCATTTATGTTTATAATTTTATGTTTACTAGATGATTTATAGACTATAAGTCTTATAAGGCTTGGATAGACAGGCTCAGACTATTTGTGTTTCTGATGGCTTATAATTCAGTTCGGTGGCCAAGAGATCTGATCTCCCACTGGGCAGGTTGAGACCATCGAACGTTTTTTATGATTGTAACCTGCCTGATTATTGAAATGAAAGAATGCAAAGATACTATCAAGATTACAAAAAAAAAATTATAAATCATTGTTAAGTTATGAATATTTAATACATTATTTTTATCTCACCACAAGGATTACTTCATACAACCACCAAATGGACTTAGAGAATATATAATAAAAGTTTATTCGTTTGAAATAAAAAACATTTTTATTAATTAAGGTTTTTTCCCACCTTGTTTAATAAATTAAATTAAATCTTGATTTAAATAAATTGGATATTTAGTATATTTGTTATTAGAAAATTGATGGGTATCATTTTATTATAACAAATAAAATTATATTTAAAATAATAAGTTATACTCTCTTTTTTTCAAGTTTTTTTTAAGCATAGTTTAATTATTCTATGTTTTAATTTTTGAGTCGAAATTGGGTGATATTATTTTTAGCAAGATTGTAACTTTTTATTATTTAAGGTGTGTGTTTGAATATATAAAGGGATTCAATGCCATAGATAATCTTTATATATTCAAAATTGTGCTTATATAATTCTAACTTGTAATTCTAACAAAATTTTGTGAAAATTAGATTTATTGAAAAATCCGACTTCATTCTTTTTTTACATTAAAATTTATTTTAGTTATATATCTTCCTCCACCATTTTAAAATCAATTTAAAATATAAAAATCCCTCTTCATATTAAAATTAATTTAATTTAATTTAAGATTTTTATATCAAAATCCATTTAAGTTATAGATAGCATTTATATGAAAGTTAACTTTGATTTACATATTATCAAATTACCCTTTAACTTGTATATCCTTCCTTCATTTTTCCAAAGAAAAAAGATAAATTTTAATACATCTACATATATGCAATTTTAATACATCTACATATAGATATATTTGTGGTATTCCTATCGGTTTTTGTTCCAAAAAATTATTGTTAAAATCGAGAGCTCAAAACATTTTAGCTATTTTTAGCTATTGAGTACATTGTTGAGAATTTGAAAAGATTTATTTTGGAACATAGAAAAAAACCAATGTAACAACAATCCTAAATTATTTCAATTCATTACTTTGAGATTATAAATATAAATTGTAATATGCATTAATAAAATCATTTAGCTATTTTGTCTTGAACACAACTAAAACAAATCCATATTTCTAAAAAAATAAAAAAATAAATCTTAATCATATTTATAGCCAAGAACGATGCAGATATTTGAGGGACCTTTTTAAATTATTTTCAAAGATTCTCCATGTTTCTCCCTCTAGTGCCACTCCATCTTCAAGAGTGTGTCTACATCTTGAATCTACTCACTTTAAACATGTGATAAAGAGATATGAGAGAAAAAGTGGGCAATTCTTTTGATGTCCTGAAATAATGGTAAGGTAATGTTGAATAGAGAAAACTGAGTCATCCAGTTAATGGTTAGAAGAAAATCCATATAAATATGAAAATTCAATATTCCTTTTCTTTTGGTGATTTGGAGTAAGATTTTTATTCTCATTAGTTCACTAAAATTATTTGTAGTGGACCCAATGCCCATCAAAAAAATAAATAATGGAAACCTAAGAGAGATAGAGGATTGCCTATCCTCCTATTAATGATGGGTCTCCCATTGTTGCACCATCAAATAAGACCCAAGGGGAATCTTTTAAATTATGGAGAGTGGTCTCGAAGGTATTCAAGCAAAGAAGAGGTTCTAAGAAAAAGCAATTTGAATGGCCAAAATATGTATAACATGGTGTGTGTTGGAAGGAATAAATTATTTAAAGAGGGAGAAATTCTAAGCTAGCAGCATTCCTCACGCAATGATTAGAAGCAGGGATTTTATGTACTTTGTGAGAAGATTTGGTAAATATTTGTTTAAGTATTTATGGAGTCTCCCTCCTAGGTGAGTAGAAGACCAATAAAATAGTGTGCTTCTAATCAAACTTCTTTTGTGAAAAGGCACTCCAATGTAAGATGTGAATTGGATTTGAAGTCCCTTGTGTAGAAATTTCATCTACCTAACCTAATGAAATTCCTTCTTTGCAAAAAATCCCTTGCACAATGCTTTGTTTTTTAGGAGGAGCCACATGAAGGGCTTGGCCTTAAGTGGGAAGTTTAATTTCCAAATATTTGCCCCCCTAAAAGTGTGTCATCAATGATTTTTGGGTTGTAGCCACCTAAGGGATTGGGAGACCAAATTAATTGGTCCTCCTGAAATATGGGATGGACAAAACAATTTTAGAGAGATAAAATGTAATATTTCCAAAGAGGGGCCATTTTTTGCTTAAAACCACATCATGACAAAATAGTCATTGACCCTGACCATAATTTATATTGCCTTGCCCAATTTCAAGGATTGATTGATATGATTTGGTATAAAATGGTTATTAGAGCTTCCAATCCATGGGTCGTTCCCAACCAATACATTTTTTCCTTTCCTCACCTTCCACAAGGTCCAATTTCCAACAAGTGGAAATTTGTGAAGGATGGATTTCTATACCATTGATCCATTTTTATTCATGTTGTCTAGATACCTAATTTAGTCCACCAATGAATCATGTGGAAAGTATTTGGACCCAATCCTTGAATTAAACCCCAAACATTTTTTCAGCCAACAACTTTGACAAAAAGGAAGATGTTTTTCAATCCCTACTTGTCCAAGACCTTTTGGAGTGGCCAATTTTTTCCATGAGTTCAAGAGTAGACTTATTTTCAAGATATCAAAACCATATAAATCTAAAGGATATTTGTCAATTCTTTTTCTAGAAGTCCTTTTAGGACTCAAGCTAGTGTGGTCCACTACATAGGAATAGCTTCCAAAATGGACTTTAGAAAGACCAATCAACCTTCCCTCGATAACCATGTATTGTAGTAGGTATTTATCCTTTTTTCTACGTTTGCAACCAACCACAAACAATCATTTTTTGCATAACCATTTTCTTTTAGGATGAATCCAAGAGATTCCATGCCTTCATCTCAATGTAAAAAATGTAGATATAGGAGCTATGTTATCAATTTTTGTTCGATTTGTAACATTCCTTAAATGAATAATGATGATTTTCCTTATTTATTTTCATACTAGTGGCTCTACTAAAGGTAGAGAGAATTTCTTTAAGCTACTCTAGGTATCTAATATCCCCTACACTAAATATCATGATATCATCGATAGAAAGTAATGAGAAATGGAGAGCAAAGAACTAAGTGCAATTTCTTTCAAAGATCTCAAGTCAATAGTTGGATGGATTCATTTATTGAGGCCCTTCGCAACCAATAGGAACAAGAGGGTAGAGAGTAGATAACCTTGTTGAATTCCACCACTCTTATTAGATCATTTCTTGAGAAATTGAAGTAGCTAAGGTAGAAAGTGTTGAACTCCAGTGAAAGAAATGTCCTTGAAGGATGTGAAAAATGATCCATTTGACCTATCAATAGCTTAGAAGGTGTTAGTGATCTTTCTTATATTTTCAAAATAATGGAATAAGTTCATGTTTTCATCCAACCCTAAGTTAAAAGGAATGACTCTTAATTCTCCATTCCTTTTCTGACTCTAAAAGCATTTTCCTATGAGCATATTATAGAGCTTTTGATTCTTCCTTTTACAGGTTTGTAAAAGGAGTTCTACTTTCATCTTCCATCTAGAGCTTGAATTTTTCCTCTAGTTCCTAAAGGGTTTCATCATCCCTATTTCTTTTTTCCATATTCCATTTGACAGTAACTTCTTTTCCTCTTTTGATGTTTTTCGGGAAGTAAGGAGAGGGAGATTTTGGTGAGGACTAAGTATAACTTACCCAAAATTCTTTAATGTATTTGATAAAAAAAAAGGGTCCTCTAACTAGGAAGAGTTTAATTCCAAAGGGTTTGGGGGCTTCTGTATATGTCCAATCAACTTGAAGATAGTTGTATTATGATCAAAATCTCCACCAAAGGAAACCCATTTTCGTAATATAATATTCTCTTCCACTAAAGTCTCCAAACATGAGAAATATGTCTAGTATCCTAGCTATCCATGCCTCTCTAATTCTCATATTTCTCTAAATGGGATTAAGTTATATAGGTTGAACATCCAAAAGCCAAACTTCCTCTAAAAACTAAAATAATAAATCTCATTAATAAAGCCCTCATATTTCACTATCACTTAAAATAAAATTCAAATCTACTCTTAGAATGACATGTTTCAGTTTTATTGAGAAACAATTCAATTCCATATGTTACCAAAATTAACACCTAACATGATAAAACTTTTATAAATAATAAATAAAACTTCTATATTTAACTTATATCATAAAAGAAAGACTCCTAAAGTTGTAAAATCATCAATTATACAAATTCATTTTTATTTTATATGCTATGTGTCCTTCATATTAGTCATCATTTCCCTTGTAGTTTTACCCCTTAAAACTCTTTAAAATCGCTTTATTAACGTTATCTTATATACTGTGTCATTCATATTAGTCATCATTTACTACCAACCCCTTAGAATTCTTTAAAAGCCTTAGAACCTTTTAAAGAGAAGTGTTATATTTTTTTATTATTAATTGCATTTATATAAATCAATTTGTTTATTTTAAAATAGAAATTTTAGAATTTATTTTAATTAT